>PVLD010012180.1:0-61646 GCA_004027595.1 Dinomys branickii | reverse complement strand
CCCACCAGCAGTGTAATAGAGTCCCTATTTCTCCACAGCCTCACCAGCATCTGTTATTGGATGACTTTTTCATACTGGCCAGTCTTACTGGGGTGAGATGAAATCTCGATGTTGTTTTTATTTGCATTTCTCGAATGACTAAGGATGTGGAACATTTTCTCATATATTTATTTGCCATTTGTATTTCTTTGTCTGAGAACTGTGTCTATGGCTGATTTTTGTACAGCCACTGTCTAGAGAGGAGAAGTAGTTTGGAATATCTGACTCACCTCTTCACATTTCCCTTTCTCTAGGATCTTGGCCTTCAAGTCCTGACTGCACTGAGAGCTCTTCAATACCCACACCAAGGGGTTTTGTTTTATTTTATTCACTTTTTTCTACTGTATCTTCTCAGCTTGTTGGTCTGATACAAAATAGTTCTTCACAGTTGGAAGTAAAACTAGAATCGTTTCCTTAAGCGTTTAGGTTCTGTCTCCCTACATCATTCTGACCTGTGTCTCTGACCCATCCCCACCTTCTGTTACCTGTTCTAATGTGCTAAGAGTAGAGAACTTTTCCTTTGTTGTGCCTGCAATTGTTCAAAGATCTGCCCTTAAATTATAGCTCGCATGGTTTCCATTGCTAACTTATGTTGAAAAATATAGTATTACACTTACTGACTTCTTGAATGTGAGTGCTTTGGCAAAATTGTGCATTGGAGAAGTTGTTTGTAGTGCTCTGATACTTCCAGTGGAAAGTTTTTTTGTGGATTCATCACTTCCCGAAAGTATGTTTACCACTCAAAACAGACTGTCCAACTTCGCACCCACTTAACTGCACAGCAAAGAAACCACCTGACCCTGTGTTTGAACTCAGCCTATCCATCTTGGAGTTTTGTTTTCTGACTTCTTGATGTCCATTGTATATGAACAACACTTGCTGAATATGTCTGAGAAGCACTAAGAAAATTGAGTGTTCGTTTTTACAAATAGTCAAACTCTTAAGAAAAACTATGCATTTAAGATAATTACTTATAGGAAAGAACAACTGGAATGAGACAGAGGAAAAAAGAAAGAAAGAAGGAGGGGAAAAATATACATGCATACACAAGATAGCTAAGGTAATTATACTACTAATTTCTGTTGGTTTGTTAAAAGGAACAGTTCATGCTTAATTTTTTTTCTTCTTAATTTTTTGACCAGTTTTGCATGCTTATATCTTGGTAATCTGAACTACTTTGAAAATAACAATATGCAATATAACAACCATTGTTGATTTTCTATCATCTTGTTTTCAAATTCTGTATCATTTTTAATTTTTTTATTTTTATTCTCTTTAAAACAAAAAAAATTACTATAATCAACTAGTAAAACTTTCGTTGATTTTTACCTCTAAGATGTCATAAAATTGACACCACTGGTTTTATATTTTTAAGCCATTAAATGAGAATCAGGCCTTATCACAGTTTTTTAAAATATATCCTATTAAAACAATGAAGATTTTGATGACAAGTATGAAATGAGTATAGTGGCCCTATATTTAGTGCTAACCAGTATGCCTGTGTGTACATGCATACGTATATATCATTGTTTAGTTTGGTAGATTCCCTCTGTTCCAACCCATTCAGGAGCAGTAGTTGACTACTGTAATCTACAAAGGATGTGTTAAAGCAAGGAACTGTAGAAATTAATACACAGATATGTCCAATATTTTATGTTAAATTAAATCAGATAGGTATACACAAATGTAAGCCACACCAATAATTAATCAGCCCAGATCTCCAGTGTATGCTTCTTGAAAGTGGATCTCTAGGATGGGGGAAAGGAAAAAAGAAGGAAGGGAAAAGGAAAAAATGCACACACACACACCACACACATACACACACACAGTTGATAGTTATACTACTACTTGTTATTAGTTCATTCAAAAGAAAGATTTGTACCTATATTGTTTGATTACCTTTTCATGCCTGTATCTTGTAATATGAGCAACTACTTTGAGGATAACAATACACAATGTACTAACCATTTTTACTCTCCTACAATCTTGTTTTGAAATTTTGTACCATTGTTTTTATTGGGTTTTTTTTCTTTAAAATAAAAAATAAAGTGGATCTGATACTTAAAGACACCTGCAGAGCAATCAGAGTGCAGAACCCCCGATTTTCACAACTCTTCACAATCTTTCACCATTATCTTGTTCTCGTTTAATTAGACAGCATTATTTTCAGCAATGTACTTTTATTGAAAAGTAATCATAAATAAAACCTTTCTTTTCTCACTCATATCACATCAGTTTCAAAAAGCCTAACTAAACTATACAAATACAGTACAATAGTAACTGAACAAAGGAGTTTGGGGTGGAACAGAGCCTACTCTCAGAAAACAAGTACTTTCTTGCAGAGGAGCATCAGTGTGCCGCCACAGCAAAGAACAGCCACATGGTTGGAACATTCAGGCTGGCCTGGGCTCCATCAGCATTTACTGCAGAGAGCAGGACAGGCATTGGTTGGTGCTGCAAGGAGGTTAAGTAAGGGTTAGTCAAGACAGCTGCTACAAGGTTATGAATGCATAGTTATTTTGTTCAGGCCTGGGTTGAAACTGTATTTGAAATCCCCACCCTTGCCACCATTCACATTCATCGCCATGACTCAGGGTGACCGAAGAGAGCTCCTTTACCAGTTTGTGATCTTGCGGAAGCTCCATAATCCCAAGTGAATGTTTCATGTGTTACCAAGTCCCGCATTCACTTTTTATGAATCATCTCATTGAGTCTTCCTAAGCCTGTAGAGTAGGGCTGTTACTGTCTTCCTTTGTTACTTGAGGACACTGAGACTCAGAGGAATGAAGTTGCTTCCCCAAAGCCTCACGGATAGTCATGTAAGTGCAGAATTGAAGTCCAGGTCATCAGAACCCATAATCCATACTTGTACCAAAAACTAACTATACCCCTGGTCATGGAGCTTGGGAGCTGGTGATGAGTCCTGTAATACATAGCCAACTGTCAGCTTGGTCCCATCAGCCTCCCTAAACTCAGCCCTTTTTGTTTGTTTTCAAGAGTTGATGCTTTCTTTCTGGTTCTCCACTTTCTCTTCCCAAGCCTGGCATTGGATTCAGGCATACTGTACTCTTTCTCTCATTGATGCTGAGGGTATCCATGTGAGCTCCTAGTGATTTGAAGATTTTACTGTCATCACTAAGAAGACATAGGGTAAAAGAAAAACACATGCAAAAATTGACAAAGGTTCCAGAAACATACCGTGTGCTTGAGTTCTGGCCCTGGGGCCGTTCTTCAAGCCCCATGCTGGAATGGAACTAAATGCCCCTTGCACAACTGCCCCCTGCATATATTCCTGAGAAAGATTCTCTCCAATTCCCTCCTATCTTTTGCAACAGTCCTGGTTACCCATCTACCCATGGCAGCTGCTTTTCCAGGCACAAATGACCCCTTGTTAGCAGGAGAAAGTGTGCTCAAACGCTCTTCAGACTGGGGAGGATCTGTTTGCCACAAACTCATTCCCTATGCATACACACAAACATACGCTGCAGCAGGATAGACTCCCTGGGCTTTTCCTGATGGGCATTGCTTAGGGCTAAGTACAGTGGCTTCTAGAAGAACTGCAATAATGCCCAATATTTTTTCCTGGCACAGATGAGTTTGAGTGGCCAGGGAAAGAGAAGCATAGCTTTAGCCACTGGTAACAACTCTGAGAAGAGCTTTGACCATCCTCTAAACAACACACACACACAGAAAGGCCTTACCTTACTGTCCTGAAGTGGCAGGAACTCAGAGATAGTCCATAGGTAAGTTTAAACTATCGCAATCAAATCTGATATACGTATTGTATGCCTCAGAATCATCAATCTGTCCACTTCTTCACTATCAGGATGCTAATTGACACCGAGATACATGGCTGCCCCGAAGAGAAATGACACTTCCCAGCTTCACGTGTTAGTCATAACCATGAAACTAAGTTCTGAGCAATGAGATGTAAGAAAATATCATGTGAAATTTCCTGAAAGAGTCCTTAAACAGAAGAACTGTGATCTTTTTTGTCCTCTGGACTGTCCACCTACAGATTTTCACATGAGAAAAACAAGATTTTATTCTTCTTTGAAGCTAAGATGTTTGTAATTTCTAAATTATATGCAATCAAACCTAACTGATGCAGGTAAGAATTCCAAAAGTATATCGGAGATTGAGACTTGTTTCTTATTCCCTTTCAAGGTAGCTGTCACTTGAAATACTTGAAGTACAGGTACCCTGGGGATCCCATAGTTTGGTATCCTGCAGGTACCAAAATGTGCATATGCTCAAGCTCCTTCCACAAAACAGCGGAGTATTTGCATATAACCCATGAATATTCTCTTATATTCACTAAATCATTTCCCAACTACTTATAATATCCGGTACAATGTAAATGCTATGTAAGTAGTTTTATACTGCATTGTGACGGGGATAATGAGAAGAAAAAATTCTACATGTTCAGCGCAGGTACAGTGATTTTTGTTTTTGAATATATTGAATCCATAGTTAATTGAATCTAGGAATGTGGTCCCTAAGATGTAGATAACCAAATGCACCTTTTAAACCTAAGAGTTTTTGGTTTTCTTTTTCTTTACTACACTGTTCTAACACACACACACACATACACACACACACACACACACACACACACACACACACAGGTCTCCAGTGGCTGGAAAAGAGTTGTTTGTTCCCATGGATCATTGTGTTTCACAAACAATTATTCAACACAGAATCCTACCCAAACTTGATTATGGTTTCCCCACCCCCACTCTGTGGACAGGAAACAAATGAAGTCAGCCTGCTTTTTGATTCTTGGGATTAAATTGTTACATACTCTGCAAGAAAATGAGAATAGGTGTTTCCAAGGCTGCACCACCATACATAAGAAGTCTGCCCTGAATACAGTAAATGCCTAAATACATCAGAGCGAGAGTTAGTAAGGTAATTTTTCACAATCAGATGGTTCCCGTAAAAAGCACTCATGTCAACCTACATGAATCCCCCAGCCCCATTTCAAGTTATCTGTTAATTACACTTCCCTCATTCATCCTGTGCCTCTGCTATTGTGCAAAGTGTTTGCTATGGTTTATCCCATCGCTCAATAGATTTTAATTGCAGCTGCTGCAGCAGGCATCTTGAGATGCATTTCCTAGAGAGACCATGGCAGCCAGCTAGCCTGGCCCAGTGGTGATTAATTTCAGTCACTTGAGTCACGGAGGAAGAGGAAAGCCACTTCTGTTCTAATTACATCTTCAAGAACACAGCACTTTCCCGCTAGTCCATTGTCCTGAAACAAAAGAACTTCGGAAAAGAAAACAAAATCCAGGCTGTGACATCTCCAGTTACACACATCTCCTTTTTTCAGTTCACTGCACCATGAATCTGCCAGCCCTGAGTTGGGAGATATTGGCAAGCCCTGGAGATTTGCAAGCAGATTGGAAACCATGAAGAAAGTGTTGTTCAGTTTATAGTTTATCTTACTTGGGCAATTAAAATCCACTGAGCAGATTTAGGATATGAGACAGCATCTCACCCTCAGTGCAGATGTTTCTGCATAAAAGGGTCAAGGATAATTAACTCTGACATACATATGTATTCACTTACTGTCCCAAGGAGACAGAGCCAAAGACATGTTGGGGGATTTTCCAGAACACTCTATGTTCATCCATGCCCTTCGGTGCCGGCACAAGCTCTTGCCTTCTTTCTTCCTTTCCATTTGTATAAACAGCATCTTCCAGCAGAGCCCGGCTCCACTGCTACTTCCTCTGTCCTCACTTGTCATGGGAATGGGGTAGGCCTGGGGTGACGCGTCTGACTGCAAACGTCAGTGCTGTGTGGCCCTGGCTAGTTACTAAGCCTCTCTGAAAGACAGAGAGCAGCTATTGGCTCTCTTCTCTTTTCATGATTATATTTGCTGATATAATTGCCAACCCCTTTGAGGTCTTCTCCGTTGCTAGCTGTTCATCCACTGCCCCTGTTTCCTCATCTGTAGAATGGAGAACAAACGTGCCCCTATGTCAGTGTTATGCAAATTAAGAGATACTTCATGGAAGCACCGAGTTTGATGCCTGATCACAGAAGGAGCGTGACAGGTAAAGCTGTGCTTTCCTCTCCTTTATCTCACACAGTAGCTCTTTAAAAAAAAAAAAATCTCTGTGTTACTAACTGATAAGCAAGCCAGACACGGGGATTTAAGTTAGACTCTTCTTCCTTTCCTCTTCATGTAGAATGGTGATTACGTTTGATTGTCTCTACTTCCTGTTTCACATCTTTCCCTCGTCTTGGTCCTCACTGCTGTCTTGATTCACATAGGGCTTCTTCATCCTTTGCCCAAATTACTAAAACATCTCTCCCCAGACCTGAGTGCCTCACATCTCATGGCCACCACTGCATATTCCGGGTGGCGTCGGCAGTCATCTTTCCAATGCCTCATCTGATATCTCTCGGTGCTTCCTCATGCCAGGGTAAACTCGCCCTAGTCAGGGGTAGTGCACAAACCCTCTGAGATCATCCCTGCCTGCCTCCGCCTTCTCCCTCACCATGCCCTCCTGTGCACTGTGCAAACACACGCAGCCTTCGCTTGAATACTGGG
Organism: Dinomys branickii; assembly: GCA_004027595.1. NCBI lineage: Eukaryota > Metazoa > Chordata > Mammalia > Rodentia > Dinomyidae > Dinomys > Dinomys branickii. Next base: position 55,045 of record PVLD010012180.1, on the reverse strand, counting down.
TTTCTGCAAATTCCCCTACCGGTGTTTGTACTCTTTCCCCATTTTCATCTTTGTGCTTGAAGTTCATTCTCCCTGCAGTGACCATTCTTCACCTGGCTGACCCCTGCAGATCCCCACACCTCACTCCACAAGGAGGTCCCCCCCAGCCTCTGCGGGGACACATTCTCCTCTCTTGCTCCTGGCCTTCCCCGTTTTGCTCTCTGAGCTGACAGCTCTTATGCCTCACTGTGAGCGTGCTCTGTCTGCCCTCAGACTGAGAAGTCCTTGAGGACAGAGATTCTGTCTTCTTTATCCCTGCAAGGCCAGGAGCTGACAGTGAGCGCTCCTGATGGAATGAATGAACAAATGAATTGCGTACCTTTGCCTTCTTGCTCCCTCCACCATGTGTGAACTGTTCAAAGCAGAAAGTGCATATGTCTTAATTTTCTTGGGTATTTAAATTTTCTCATCCAGTACCTTGTTAAGGGACTGATTAAATATCATGAATGAATGAATCTTTCTTTAGACATGGGCCAACTGATGACCTTTCATGGTGAAATAAACTTCTCAGTTTGTCCACTTCCCTGGCCATGTGTGCCGGACAAGGCACACCAGCAGTCACAGCAAAAGATGGCCCACACTTTTCCCCAGGTAGCTATGAGCTACAAGTCCCTGGGGTTGTGATTTCTACTCCAGCACGGACATAAACTTTGAAGAATTTTTGTCCGAAGGCTGATTTCAGGGCTAAGAAAATCTTTAACCAGATTCCTTACACCATTGAATATAAAGGCCATTGGCACATGGGGAAGAAAATTGCACCAGGTGGCTTTCCCACTACAAAGAGATGAAATATGTGTCATTTCCACTTCTGTGGGGGTTTACGCTTTCTGGAGCTCAGCAGTAAGCAGCTGGGAGTCCTTTCTGACAATGCAGATTCTGCTGCCCGGTGGCAGGAAGTCAAACAGCAAGCAGGATCCATCCATTTTCTCTAAGCACCTTGCCAGCCAATAACCTATGACTTTCTCCTCTGTAAAAGTTTTATGGCCAGCTGAATAGAAAGCTTAGCGGTGACTAAGACCTCAAGGGGGTTGGCAGGACAGAGAAAATGAGAAAAGGTTGGAACAGGACTGATTGTTCCTGGAAGAAGTGTGGGGTGGAGAGACACCCAAGGGGACTGTGGTCACACCGACCTGGGGTCAGAAGCCCACTCTTCGATGTCTGAGTTGCCTGACCCAAGCTCACTGGACCTGGACCTCAGTTTCTAACCTTGACGGTAAGAAAAGAAACAAAACCTTGTCAGCACAAATAGCTCAGGACACTGCCCCACTCTTGATTCCTATTATATTTATTAAAATGACACTTCTGGTCTGACAGGATTTTTTTCTCTTTATTTGTGTATTTCTTTATAACTATCACTCTTAAAGATTGTTTTAAATGAAGTCAAATGTAGGTAGGCATTTTTAAAATGACTTTTACTAGAAGGACAAAGCTATATTGAATAGGATATCTTAGAACTGTCAAGAAATATCTGGGAATTGTGAGAGCTCTATCTATGAACTGCCAGTAATAACTAAAAAAAAAAGTTGCGATGTGCTAAGATTCCGGAAAGTTCTAAAAACACTTATCTTCCACCTCAAGTCACACTTGTATTCCTGCATCTTCCAAACTGAGAGGAGTGGTTAACGCTCTTCAACTCTTCTATGCACTGCTTGGTGTCTGTGAGAAACACTCTATTTCTATAAACAGCTCAGTCATTGTTTCTGATAGCTACTCATTCGCCTTCCAAGTCCACTACTCTTTTAAAATGACAGGGGAATACGGGAACACACTTCCTGGCCGAAATCCCATGGGGAGCTGTAAGAATATTGTGTCGAGGCTGCATGAATAAGGCTTTCAGAAGGAGAGGCCTGAGTACTGGTCCCAGCCACTTCATCTCTGTACAAGCTCAGTGCTTGTACCTGTAAGCCATTAGGTAAAAATCTCCAAACACTTGTTATTCATCAAGTTTTTCATCTCTTGAGAAACCACTTTGATCACATTCCTAGCAGACAGGCACCTCACCTCCACCTGAATCCCTCCAGTGACGGGGACCTCCTTTCTCTCTGCTACCAGACAAGTTTGTCTGCACAGAGGCACTAAGCTGATGAGGTGGACATCCAGTCCCTGTCTTCTTGTCAATCTGGTTGCTCCCTAAAAGGGACACATTTGTCTGATAGGACTGTCTGGAAGAGGTTCCTTTTTGAAACTTCCCAGGGGTATCATATAGACTCACAATGACCCTCTTGGGTCAACACCCCTAGTGCCCAATGAAAAACAGAGGAGACCGTCAGCCTCTACCACAGAAGGTGAGACTTGTGTCCTTTGCTCTTCTTTGCAAGGGGCATGACCTCAAGTATGCCCGGGTGTTGCACAACCAGCAATTAGTTGGCATCTAAACTAATATTTCTGCAAGGAAAGAATATAACAAAATACATAAGGACCTATGGCAGCAAACTATGCTTAATCATTTATTAAATTGCAAAATCTTCTCCATGACTGTGAAGTGGCTTTCTGGTTAGGAAAATGTACTAATAATTTTATTAGAGAGCAATTAAACTTAAATTCCTTTTAACTACATTTGATGTCATCCTTTCTCTAAGCCCATTAGGGTAACATTAAGGTGTTTGTGCAGAGAGCTCAGTCATTTCAAATTACTTTCCTGTCTAATGTGGGAGCCTGTAATAGCATACTCTTAGGTTGAATTCAATTTTGGAGACACCAGGCATGCTAATTAGATCGTCTTAGTGTTCCTTCCAGAAGGACCCAAAGCACAGCTATTTCCCCCCTCTTCTGCTTAGCAATATGCATGGAGCACAACTTTGTGTGCAATTAGAGGTATAGACCCTTTACTGCACAGAATTGCACTTGATCCATACGTATTGCCAGCAGACCCAATGTCTGCTTAATACGCCACTGTTGTTGATGTATTTTTAAGATGTAGTTTTAGAGTCAATAAGTTTCCTCCCTATTATTCTGAGTATCACAGTTAGCATTTCTTCTGTCTCAGCCTTCTAACATCAAATCTGAAAGTTCTGGGTGAGATGTGCAATGCCTAACACAGCTCTGCAAGTTGTGGATGACTCTCTTCACTTACTTGGGCCCAGAGAGGGTAACTAAAATGCACAGCAGGCAAGTCGCAGAGTTGGAATTAAAACTGAGGTCAGACTCCAAAGCATATGCTCTTTCCACCCTGTCACTTATCACTTACTGGTTCTGGGAACTTGGCAAGTTGCTTGAACTCCCAATCATCAGAGTCTATACTATAAAATAGAGATAATATTTAATACACAGCTTATTCCATGGGTCACACATAGTAATAAATTTAATAATGGCCCTTGTAGGAGTTTAGGTACTACATATATTGGGATACATAGTGTCCCCTAATATTGCTACATCAGTCATGGATAGGGGCAGTTAGTAGGGATTAAACCCAGGGCTTCATGCATACTAGGCAAATGCTTTTATCACTGAGCTACATCCTCAGCCCTTTTTAGTTTTTAGTTTTTACTTTGAGACGGACTCTTACAAAATTGCCCAGGTTGGCTTCTAACTTACAGTCCTCCTGCCTCAACCTCCCAGTAGCTGGAACTACACTGGTACCTCAGTTCACAAACTTGATTCTTTCCACACTTCTGGTCACAAAACAAATTGGATAAGAATCCAATTCAGTAGTAAGATTCAGTGTTAAACTTATGGGGAAATTTGATTCGATTCTCATCCAATTCGATTTGCCACCAGAATCGTGAAGAGAATTGAATTTGTGAACTGAGGTGCAACTGTATAGGTGTGTGCCACCACTCCCAGCCCACATGAGTTCTTGCATACAATTTGTCCTAAATCTTGTGCCTCTAACTTCCACAAGGTTATAACTACATAGCCAGTGCCACCAAAAAAAAAAGTTGGAGAGAGAGCACCAGTGGCACCGGTCTTTCAGTCTTTATTCTTAGGCATCAGATAAATTAGATCCAACGGGAAAAAGAAGACAGCATGGTAGGCATTGTTCATGGTTCCAGAAGTGAGTTGATGGATTTGCAACTATTGAGGGACTTCAATTTCCCCACATTTAAACAGCAGATGTGCAGGCTGATATGTGGGTCACAAAGGATAATATTATATAAAGTGTCCGTTCCACTGCCCAGAATGCCAACACCCAACAAAATGATAATTTTGTTTTAAAATCATTTCAACCAGTCTTAGTCTCTGGCAGCCTTCTACCTCTCTAATCTCTGCTGACTTAGAAATTCCTTTTTCTAAGGCTCCTTCCTCATTGATCTATGAACATAAATTCTTTCTTCAAACAGTCATTGCACTTGGCATCATTCTGCTAACTTCCAGCGATTATAATCATGATTGCAATTACCGTTTGGCGCCTTGCAACACTGTCATCATTTTCTGTTGGTTACCATGATCAATGTTACTAATAACTCCTGCCTCAGATCCTTTGTGGGATGAGGCAAGAGATCAATCTGTTAATTGATGGATTAATGACTCATAATTGTTATAATCATCATTAATTGCTATTACCTTTGCAGCATCAAACTGTTAGGGGAGGCAGGTGAGAGTGTGTCAAAGAGGGGCGTTTCTTCCCCTCAAAAGTCCAGCCAGGTAGAGAAGGTGAGAGCTATTACTGGCAGGTAGGGAAAATGATTGTCACCTTGTGAGGGCAGAAGGAAGACAGCCGTGGCACAACACAGCCATCCCAACCCATTCTTTGTCTTTCCTGGCTCTGACTTGCCTTTCCCATAGCTACTGTGATAACAAACCCAGCCTGGGCTGCTACCACTTCCCTCACCACAAGAGCATTCTCCACTCAGGCAGATAACAGGACACCGGGACTCTGTCTGGGAACCTCTAGGGTCCCTGACAGCTCCGGTTAGTCCAGCATTGCTACGGTCTTGTCGTCCTGTCTTTCTGAGCACACATCCTGAAGCACTCAGAATCCATGGAACCCATGGTAAACACCCACACCAGATGTCCAAAGTCCACAGGCAGGCATACCAGGGAGGTCCGATCCTTCCGCCAACCAGTCCTCTCTGCCCTGCCTCCCTTTGTGGCCGGTGCTCCTGTATGAGAAAAGCAGCCTGTGAAGAACCACAAGATTAGTGCACACATTCCTTTTAGAGTCTACCTGTGACACACCCTGGCCCACACCAAGAAAGCCAACCATCTTCTCTTACAGACTATAATCATTATTCGTTTCTGTTTGCAGATTTGCACATGGCATACGCTCCATCCTTTGCCATCCAATATCGATCACAATGAACTATAGAAAAACTTTGTATTTCCCCTTCCTTTACTAGCAACCCTACTGTCTATACCTCCTGTACTTTTCTGCATAAGAACCCTTTTCATGCAGACTTGGCTACTCATAATTCATCTAAGGAATCTTACAACCACTTCCCAGAAAGTGGGTCGATTCAGTAAAAATGTCAGTGAAAACCTAACCTAGTGGTAGAATGAGCTATATATAATTTACCTAATAGAGCAGGTGCCCACAGAACTGCTACCCCAAGCATCATATGGGCATCACTGCCAAGTAGAGTTGAGGGCTGTCAGTTCCTCCAGCACAGGGCATCAGCCAAGCTGGCAGCCTGGGCCATATGAGAAGGTCTTATCTTTCTTGTACCTCCCCAGTGTACCTCTGTCTTCGTGGTAGTTCTGTGATTTCTTCTGATCTACCTCTGGACCCAGGATGAATATCAACCTTTCTCATCAGCCTGGTCACTTCCTTAGATCAGAACTGATGTTCACATTGTAAAAAGTTCCCACTGTTTATGTCAGTCCACTGATCTGACTTGACAGGAGGATGGGACCTTTTGGTGCCAGATTTTACCACTTGATCTTATAGCTAATAAAATTATTGAGCTGGGGGGTAAATCCTAATAATAATAATGTGCACCTCCCTAAGTTGTGCAAGGATCAAATATAATACATTCAAAATGAATTTTAAAACCACATAGCCCTGGTTATGATGATTATTATTCTTTCTTTCTGAAAAGAATTTTGCCCCGTTAGTGATTCCAGGCTTGTCCTTTGGACTCCTCTTTCAGAGAAGCAAGCCAGATACATGTGACAAGTAAAACAGGCATAGAAGATATTTTTATCCGTTCAAGCCAATAACAGTGAGTGTATCACAAGACAGTATGTGATTAATTGCCAGCTGAATTGTGAAAAGAATAATTGCCAGAAAAGTGGGAACAGGGGAGGGCTGCGTGCTAACTGGTGGGGGAGGGAAGAAGGAGGCTTGGGAAAGAACAGAGATTTGTCCTGGATCTCGTAGGGCAGATAGGATTTGGGTCGGAGGGGAAAGAACATTCGAAGGAAGATAATTACGTCGGGCTGGGTGGAAATGATAGGAATTCAGGGGACATTTGGCAGCAAAATGGGTGCACATTGGTGTAGTAGGAAATGGTGAATGATGTTTTCTCTCTGCAACTTCAAACAAGCCCAACATACCTGTGCCACACACACCAGCCAGCTCCCCTGAGGCTGGCTACACCACCTGACCAACGCTCATGCCTGCTGGCCCCCTACCTGTCCTTTACCATCCTGACTCCTAATCTTGGCTGCATTTCCCATTTATATCCCTGTTCAGGCTCTGAAAACTTGATTCTAATTTTTTGCCCATGAGGTCTATTTCTCAATTCCCATCAAAGCTACAAAGGTAAAGCTAACACTAACCTAGACCTCTGTGTGGGATGGTGAAATCTCATGTGGAGGGTTACTCCTTCAGGTAGCCCTGTGAGGAGTGACTGCTCTTATCGCCATTTGGCAGATGAGGAAATAGAGACTTGAGATGTTCAGGTCCAAGGTGATACCATCTGTAAGTGCTAAGGTTGGGACCAAAAGCCCAGGCTATCTCATACTATAGCCTGTTTCCCAGCCATAGATGATAGAGTCTCTTGTTTCCTATACCCATCCCACTGGTTATTCTCTTTTTAGTCATCCTTGGATGGGATATTTTACTCTAGTAACCTTGGGAAGTGGGACCCCACCTCTAACTCTCATCTTGCCGCAAATCCCTGGCACCAAGCACATCCACTGATGAGAATTCTCAGTGTGACACGTGGATAGGGGTCCTAAAAGACATGCAATGACAGTGTTGATACCTGATTTTGCTGAGAACGCATGCCAAGGTTACTTATAAATATGAGACAACATGGTCGATGCTATATTTTGAGAAGGTGAATCTGGATCTCGGACCAGGGCTATCCTGCCTTTTCCATTCTGAACTGTGAAGACGCTATAGAAAGACAGTGACTTACACCCTATTTTGTGGTTCAAGGGAAGATGAGAAGGATCTAAATTCAGGTAGTGACAGTGGAAATAGTGTGATAGCAAGGAATCAATTTTATTCAGGAATAAAATGCATTTCTTCTGAAATTAAACTTTCTAACCAATGGTACCATCTGCAAAGACTCAACTAATAGCTCTGGAGCTCTCTGGAACCCCAAATGCATCTCGGGTGTGTGACTGCTTCTTTGGTTTGTATTCTTGAAGCAAGCAATGGCAGCATAACTTGGGAGAAGCTTGGGGCTTTGAAATCAGACATGAGTTCAGAGAGTGGCCCTGCCACTGAGCTAGCCTTGTGACCTTGGGAACGTGCTTAATCTCTCTGAGCCTGTCTCCCCATCTGTAAAGCGGGAGTCATGTCTGCTGCACCAGCTTGTTGTGAGGATTAAATAAGACAGAGGATAGAAGAGCTATGATTAGCACAGAATAAATGTCAGGTTTTTACTATCATTTCTGAGCCAAACATCTCATTAAAAGCCCTGCATAATCACCCATAAAATCTTGTTGGAAATAAAAGCGATTGGGTTCAACCAACCTTTTGGAAAGCAATTTGGTTTTCCAAAAGCTTTCCACCGTATATTAAGACACTTAAAAATGTTCCCATCCTTTGGCCCAGTTGTTCCACTTCTCCGAATCTATTCTTAGGAGATTGTCCTCAATACAGGAAGAGTAGAATGCACAAAGGAGTTCAGCACATGGATGACTGTAGCAGAGAAAATTTTGAGGCAACCTGCACATCTAGGGGAGACAGTTACAACATCTCACTGCAGTCTGCCCATGCTCTAAACGTGCTTTAAGTCAGGATTAAACAGTGTGCTCAAAACAGCATTTGAAAGTGGGTGACATAAAGCAAGGATCAGAGATATTCTTTTTCTTTAGTTGATAGCTAACCCACCTCTGCTGCCCAGCCTCTCTGCTGCAGGGCCTCTCTGACAGGCCCACACACCAGCAATCCCATCTTTCTCCCACTGAGAGTTCTGCCATCTGGGTGCTGCCCACAAGGCTCTGTGCCCAGGTCCATTGCACAGCACGGGCTCCCACCCTGCAGCTCAGCCCTGGGCAGACAGAAGTTCTCTCTGAGCCTGGGTCCATCGGCTCTGCCCGCTCTCCCTGAGCTGCTTGGCCAAGCTCTTCCTGGCTCTGTCCTATGCCTGTTGCCTTCCCACTTCCATTTTCTTTCCTGGTTATTTCCAGCACAGTTTCTTGTGTTCTTCCAAGGTAGAGAATACATTTTAGCAAGTGTCCAGAATCTGTCCATTCAAATAAACTTAGTGAGGGAGAAGAGAGATCAAGTTTGACATTAACATTGATTTTTTTTTCCCTAAGTTTCCAGGACTTTATTGGAGCCCCTGGCCCCACCCTGCCCCCACCCAAGCTGCAGGAACACATGGGTCTGGCTGTCTTTGTGTGGGAGCTGGGAGAAGGGCAGGGGCAGCTCATCCTCGAAGGGAGACGGGAGATGCCTCCTCGGGGCGAAGATCAGGTATCAGGAGCAGGAACCCACAGCAAAGGCCAGGATTGGGTCTGTACTTAGAGTGCAGGGAAAAGCCCATTTACACTGACTCTGAGTCTTGGAGCTGTGAATACTTTGTGAAATCTTTCAAAGGAGGACTGGAGTTTTATGAAACAGTTTTGAAACTGGCATCCATAAAGTTAGAAACACAAAGTAACCAAGGGGGGGGAGACCAGGTTGTCCCTTGGTGCCTCCTTCATCTGTAAACTGGAACTTCCTGTCTTGATAACACCTAGGAGGAAGAACATTTGGTTTCTCTTGTGTTTGTATAATTATGCGCATTTTGAAATTTCTTGATGTTGGCAGCCAATGGGTAGCATATGGCTTCAGTACTTTCAACTCTAAGGACAATTTCACAACTGGGCTTTTCCAGTTGACCCTGACATCTGCACCCATGGCAGCCCAGGTCACCATGTGCTGAAACCCTGAGTGAACTCCCCCAGCAAAGCAGAGAACAAGCTGGCCAGGGCTGGACCCTCTGCCCACCTGGGAGCCTGAATAGTCCTGAGCCAGGAGCAGTCCTGGTGCAATGGCTGTGCAGCTGTGGCCAGGTTTTTTGTTTGTTTGTTTGTTTTTTAAATTTATTTTTGTGGCCAGTTTTCAACACCAAATAAGGAATGATCTTCTTCAGTGTTGCTTTACTGGGTGATCATGATCAATTACTGTTTCGATGAAATATTTACTAAGTACTTACTGCATGCCCCGAGTGCCCCTACTGTGTGTTGGGACAAAGAGGTAACCCCAGCTGCATCTTGACCTATCTGCCTTCCTTTCTGCCTGCCTCTCCTCCTCCCTCCTCCTTTCTTCCTTTTTCCTTCTTTCTTAATTTTCCTTTCCCTTCTCAGGTGTTGTTTAGATAATGCTGGAAAAAAGAAAGAAAGAAAGAAAGAAAGAAAGAAAAAAGCACAATCCTACCGCTCGGTGCCTAAAGAAAACAATGCAAATCACTTCTTCCTCATTCCGCCTAGTAAACCCCAGCGGTCGGAACTACTCTTAAAAGACTGACATGTGTCTTGTGCCTTTTTACTGCACTTGTGTAGACGAAGCCCTCTATTTGCATATGCAGACATTTTTCACAATAATAGAACGATGGGACACTGATTAGACCCGTTGCGCTCTTATCTTGCTTACTATATCCTGAGCGCCTTCATAGCTGGACCTCATCTCATCAGCTGATACAAATATTCCATTCAGTGAAACCTGTGACTTATTCAACACTCCCCAGCGGATGCTCTTTTTAATTTTTGTGCTATTACTGTTATAGTTATGAAATGAATATCCATAAATATGTGGATATATCTGTCTATTATTTATAATGAATTCCCAGAAGTAGGATTTTTGAGTAAAAAATTATGTATCTTTTTCACTTACAGGATATGTTACCAAATCACTTCCCAGACTGTAATCATTCACCTTCCTACCAGTGGCATACAAAAGTGCCCATTCTCCTCCCTTTTCATGAGCACTAGCAATTCTCTTCCTTTGATTTTTGTTATTCTTATAGACAAAGAAATTATTGTTTAAATTTATATTCCCCTGACTGGTCATAAGTACAAGTTGTGATCAACAGAAAAAGTGAATGTTTACTTTTTAACTTTATTGTAGTAACAGATACATTGCCATTAATCCCCTTCAGATACTCCCTCTTGCTTCAAAGGTATTTATCCCATCGTTCTTGCCATGTTCTGAAGCAGGTCTGGAAGTTCTCGTTCATGAGTGTCTTTAGTTGTGTTGCTGTGGCTGCTTCACTGTCTTGAATCAATTCAAAACATTTCCCTTTCATAGTCATTTTGACTTTGGGGAAGAGCCGGCAGTCACACAGTAACAGATCCATGAGTAAGGTGGATGAGGGTACCGTAATGCTTTTTTAGCCTTCCCTTCCCGCTAAATTCCACACAGCAGTAGCACCTCATAAAGACACTGACAAAGAAGGCTTTCCTCAACTGCTTCAGCAAGTGGCAAGAGCCAAGCATGATGGCTCTCATCTGGTATCCCAGCCCTTAGGAGGCTGAGGCAGAAGGATCACATGAGTTTGAGGCCAGCCTGGGTTACATAATTCAAGGCCAGCCTGAACTATGAACAAGATTCTGTCTCAAAAAAAGTGACAAGAACAGTGGAATAAGTGTATTCGAGGCAAGGGCGGGTATTTCTGAGGGCAGTTAATGGCAATATGTCTTTTACTCTAATAAATTTTAAAATTGAAACATTCATTGTATTTTCAATCATCCCTTGTAGGATAGCGCATGGTTACTATCAGCTGGCGCTTGTTTTTGACCCCAGCCTCCTTGGGCGATCTTATTATTGTTATTACTGCCTCTGACTTCAGGAACGCCTGCTAGGGATGCAGCACTCTGTTATGCACTTGACATGGCTTGAGTTTTTTAATCCCATATCCCTGTATGTGGTAGGTACCATCCTCATCCCCATTTGACAGGTGAGAAAAACTCCTGATTCAGAGTAAATAAACGGCTCGTTTATCCAAAATCAGTGCCCAAGTACCACAGCTGGGACTTGAACCCAGGCCCACGGACACAGACTTTTGTTCTTTCTACTGGTCCAGACCTCCTCCCCAAAACATGTCCTCTCAATGCTCTCCTATGCTTCTGAGTCTCGGCTTGTTTTCTAGGTGATTCTGCTCATCCCCCCCCCCCAGAGCCTCTGTAGCCTTAGGTGGCCCATAGTAGCCTTGTGTGGGGAGCACTGGCTTCGCCTAAGGAGACAGAGCTTGGACAAATGAGAACCAGTCTGTGCCTGGGAAGAAATCATAGATTATGTTTATGTACAAAGAACAGTGCATTGACAGTTTGCATTTTATCCTTAATTTATAACCCTGTGCCTGAGCTTTCTGTCTCTCCCACAGGTCTTCCCACTCCCTCCTCCCTCAAGGAGCACTCCTTAAATATAAAGTAATTTGCCACTTCCTTCCCCACACAATTAAACCAGACAGGCACATTTTGTTCTTCATGAACTCTCAGGACTGGGCGCACACTGTGAAATAACAAGTGGAAGGATTTGTGGCTCTCTGGCTCCAGAAATTCTCTTCCAGACTCAGTTAGCATCCAGGTCGCTGCTGCAGACAGTCCTCAACACAAGGGGTCCAAATCAAAGCAAAAATCTATCAAGAGAATTCTGATTTAAAACTTAAGAAAACAGTCCACATATTTTTAGAACAACCCATAAAAGAATACATATGTGACTTGAAACAGCTGGAAATCTTTTTGCCAAAATTTTGCTGATTATGAAAGTCGTGCTGGCCTGACAAGAATTCAGGACAAATAGCCCGTGTGTCCACATATCCAATGTTAAATAATCTTTACGCCCATGCACTAAACACTGACAACTCCAAACAGCCTCTCAAATGGCAAATGCCAGCCAGCCATGGAGTTTATACAGCGTGTTCATGTAATTATTTGAGGGTTTTATTGTCCTTTGCTTTTATTGGTTTACTAAAAAGAGTAGTAGGCCAAAAGAACAAAAGTAACCAAAGGCCGAGGTCTTATAAACTCATAATATACTTAAGAAAATAAGGAAAATTATGAGGCATGCTGAAAATAAAACATGAGCCTTGGACAGTCTCCGAACTTAAGCCAGAGAAATGTGCTCAATTCCGAAGAAAAACAAGAAAATTAAAGAGTATGTGCAAAACACTGAAAATGTTAGTGGGAAAATATGGATAAAAGGCATCCTTAGAAAAAGGTCCGTGGAGCGTCAGCTCCAAGATACAGTTGATGAAACCAACATTGAACGTGATCAAGGTTAACCACTGGGGAAGGGCTTCAGTGGTGCCAATGCCACAAGCATGGAGGGAAAGCAGTGACAGCAACAGGTGAGGTCAGGCACGCGGCAAGGATGGGAGGGGCCTGGGAATTCCTATATCAGAGCCAGGAAAGTATTGGCAGGAAGGTCTGGGATATGATCCAAAGGGCTCTGCCTCCTTAGAAGGTCCTGGTCAGGCCGTCACAGTCTTAAGACATCGCACTCTGAACTTCATTAATGACATCTTGTGAACATGTGTAAGGCCCAGGGAAGAGCTGCAGTAAAACTATCTTCATCTGTGTGTGTGTAAGGACCATCCTGTGCCAGGATTTTGGAGACAGTGAGCTCTGTTTGTCTCAAAAGTAAAGAGACGAGTAATTAGTTTCACTTTATAGGAACTTAAAAACACATTTTCGTGTTTATTTACTATGTTCTTTTTATTAACATATGTTAATTATGCATCTTCATGGAGTTCCATGCAATATTTCCACACATGCATATAGCATGCACTGATCAAATCCAACCACCATTTTTCCAGACCCCTCCAACAGCCTTCCCAATCCCTAATAATCATTATTCTGCTTTCAGATGGACTTTCTTTTTAGCTCCCACATGTTGGACAGGACACGTACCACTTGGCTTGCAGTGTCCAGCCTGTTTCACTGCACATAATGTCCTCCAGGTCCCCACTCTGCTGCAAGGGGTAGGAATTCATGCTGCTTTACGGCCGAACACATCACTGTTTACAGATAGCGCATATTCTCCTTTTCCTCTGGTGATGGACATGTAGGCTGATTCCCTATCTCGGCTCTCGCTGAGATAGCTGATCACCTCGAAGATATGTTTGTAATTATTTTCATAACCTCCATACTGTTCTCCATTGTGACTGTATTAATTTACATTCCCACCCAGAGTGTTTAGGGATTCCTTTTTCTCTACAGCTTCTACGACCAGAATTCTGTTGTTCTTTTCTATTCGCTGTTAGTTTGGGTTTGGGTAATAGTCATTCTAACTGGGGTGAGATGGAACCTCGTTGAAGTTTTCCTTTATGTCTCTCCGATAGAAATCTGGAAATTGGGCATTGTGATACCTCCATCTTTATTCCTTTTGCTTGGGATTGTTTTGCCTATTTAAGGTCTTTTGCACTTCCTTGTGAATGTTAGGGTTTGTGTTCTAGTTTTGTGAAAAATGTCATTGTTAACTGGATGAGAATCACATTGAATCTGCGGATGACTTTGAGTACTATGGACATTTTAATTGAGCATTTTCCATATATTTGTTGGCCATTTATATTTAAGAAGTATCTATTCAAATCATTTGTCCACGTTTAATGAAATTAATTGTGCACTGACTTCCTCACATATTCTTTTTTTAACTTTATTTTTTTACTAAGTACATATCTGCCCTAACCCTGTATGTTTTTAATATTAACCCTCTGTCAGAAGGTGAATTGGCAGGTACTTTCTCCCACTCTATAAGTTGTCTCATCACTCTGCTGATTGTTTCCCTTGCTGCACAGAAACTGTAGTTTGATGTGATCCCATTTGTCAATTTATGCTTTGGCTTGCTGTATTTCTGGGGTCCAGTCACTGCCTGTGCCAATGTCTTGTCGTGTTTTCGCTGTTTACTTCCAGTAGTTTCAGAGTTTCAGGTCTTACTTTCAGGTCTTTAGTTGATTTTTTGTGCAGGATTAGAAACAGGAGTTAAGCTTCAGTCTCCTGTACATGGATATCCAGCTTTTCCTGCATCACCGACTGGAGAGCTTCCCTCTTCTCCAGTGTATATTTTGGGCATCTTTGTGGCAAATCGGTTGAGCACAGATACAGTAGGTAGGTTTATTTCTGAGTCTGTTTTGTTTGACTGGTCTGTGTGTGCATGCGTGTGTGCATGCATGCGTGTGTGTGTGTGTGTGTGTGTGTGTGTGTGCCAAAACCATTTTGTATAGGTTACTAAGACTCTGTGGTATGTCTTGAAGTCAGGCTTTGTGATACCTTTATTGTTTTTGCTTGAGATTGCTTTGTCTATTTAGAGTCTTTTGTGCTTCCTTGTGAATTTTAGGGTTTTTTTTCTAGTTCTGTGAAAAAAATGTCATTGTTATCTTGATGGGAATCACATTGAATCTGTAGATGTCTTGGAGTACTACAGACATTTTAATAATATTAATTCTTCAGTAAATGAACCTTGAAGGTTGTCCCATCTTTGTGTGTCTTCTTCAATTTCCTTCATTGGTGTTTTGTAATTTTCGTTTTCAGTTTTTACTTTCTTGGTTAAGTTTTTTTCTAGTTCATTTTTTTTTTTTTTAATTTGGGGGCTGGTAGCTATTGTGAATGGAGTTGCTTTCATGATTTCTTTCTTAACAATTTAGGTGTTTGTGTATAGAAAAGATATTACTTTTTGGTTATCTGCAGGGTTTTTCTTTTGTTTTGTTTGGCACTGGGAATTGAACTCAGAACCTTGCACTTGCCAGGCAGGTGCTTGTGCTGCTGAGCTATATGCCTGGCCCAAGGTATCGCTTTTTGTGTGTTGATCTTATATCCTGCTGCTTAAAAATTTGTTTGTCAGTTCTAATAGTCTTTTGGTGGAAATCATAGGTTTTTCTGTATCTGAAACTATAAATCTGCAAACAGGGATCATTTGACCTCCTCCTTTCTTATTTGCATGCCTTTCTTCCTTTCTCTTACCTAATTTCTCTGGCTAAAATTTCTAGTGCTATTTGGTTTTTAGGGGGTTTTTCCTAGTGCTATTTTGAAAAAGAGTGGTGAGCGCCAGTTGTCTTGCTCCTGACCTTAGAACAAACGCTTTCTGCCTCCCCCACTCAGTATGACATCCGCTGTAGGTGTGTCGTGCACCTCCTTTTTTATGTTGAGGTCTGAGCTTTCTCCACCTCATTTGTTCAAGGGTATTATCAGAAGGGATACTGTTATGGTTTGTATCTGGATGTGCCCCCAAATCCTCATGTGCTCATAGATGGGGCTTTGGGGAGGTGACTGGCTTACGGGAGTGTGAAAATCCTCCGTGGCTCTGTCCACCAATGAGTTTATAGCTACATGTGATCTGGGCAGCCTGGTCAAAGGACACAAGTCCCTGGGGGTGTGGCTCGCAAGGGCCTCTTTCTCACCCCTGCTCCTCTCTTTCTGCTTCCCGGCTGCCATACAGTGCTGTTCCTCTGCAGTGCCCATGCCAGGCCATTCTGCCGCGAAGCCAGCTGACTATGGACTGAAACCTCTCTACGGTGTGAGCCAAAAGAAACCTGCCCTCCTGTAAGTCGTGGGTGTCAGGTACTGTGTCTCAGTGACAAGAAGGTAGCTAAGACAGATACTGAATTTTATCAGATTTTTTTTCTGCACATATGGAGCTGATTATACAATTTTCATCCTTCATTTTCTTGATGTAATGTATGTATTCATTTATTTGCATATATTGGACCATCCTTGTGTTCCTGGGATGAAACTAACTTGATCATGACAAATGATCTTTTTGATGTGCTCTTGAATTCTACTGTCTAACATTTGTTGAGGATTTTTCTGTCTATGTGTATCAGCGCTATTGGTCTGTGGTTTTCTTTTTTTTTGTATCTTTGCCTGGCTTTCATAGCAGGGTAACGTCAGCCTCACAGAATGAATGTGGTAGAAAGTTCCTATTACAAACTACCCCTTTAAATACTTAAAGGAGGAAAGGTTTATTTTTGCTCATAGTTTTAGAAGTTTCTGTATTAGTCAGCTTTCCCATTGCTGGACACAGTACCTCATGCGCACCTTAAAGGAGGGGTTTCATTTGGCGTATGTTTTAAGGAAAATCAACCCACTATCTGCTGTCCCAGGGCAGAAGCATCATGGTGGAAGGGTGTGGTGGAGCAAAACTGCTTAGTTCATAGCACCTGGAAAGAGAAGTAAGAGAACAGTGCTGCAGTGGAAGGAGTGAGGACTCAGACGCGGTATCCAAGATCGCACCTCCATCACTTACCCAGCCAGCTCCTGGGTGGCTGTCAAATCAACAGAGTTGACACAATCAAGCTTAACCATCACAGTTGCAGACCCTGATTGGCTGGCTCTGTGTATCATGGCAGAAGGCCATAGTGGAGCAGAGCTGCTCAGCTCCTGGTAGTCAGAAAGCAGAGAGAAACGGGCTGGACACAAGCTGTACCTTTCCAAGGCACAATCCTAGCGACTAACTTCCTTCAACCAGGCTCTACTTCCTCCAGTTTTCTATCACCACCCCCTAGTATATTCAACTGTGAACCCATCATTGGATTGATTCGTAGATGAACCCAGAGCCCTTGTGATGCAATCACTTCCCCAAAGCCTCATCTCTGGATGTTGCTTCGCTGGGAACCAAGCCTTCAACATACTAGTCTTCTGAGTGACATATAGGACCCAAACCCTGCATGTGGAAAGGTTGCCTCCCTTTCAGTTCTTTGAAATAGTTTGAGAACAACTGGCATTAGTTCTTTAAAAGGCTCGTACATCTGGCCTTTAAAAGGTTGAAGCCACCCAGCCTTGGGCTTTTGTCTATTTAAGATTTTTTTTTATTGTTGATTCAATCTCATAACTTGCTATTTGTCTATTCAGGTTTTTTTAACGACCTTGTGGTTTAATTTTGGTAGATTGTATATATTCAGAAATATGTCCATTTCTTCTAGGTTTTGTTAGCATATAATTTTTTTAGTAATTGCTAGTCATTTCTTTGTACTTCTGTGCCATTAGTTGTAATGTCTCCTTTTTCAGCTCCCATTTTATTCATTTGGGTCTTCTCTCTCCTTTTCATGATTGGCCTAGCTGAGTGTTTATCAGTTTTCTTTCTGTCATCAAAGAATCAATCATTTCTGTTTTTTTAGTCTCTATTTCACTTATTTCTGCTCTGGTCTTTGTTTTTTTTTTTTCTTTCATGCTACTAATTTGGGGTTAGATTTGTTCTTTTAGACATCTTTAGATGCATCATTAGAGTGGTCATTTGAGATCTTTGTTGATTTTATGTAGGCATTCATCGCTGTAAAGTCCATTCTTAGCTCTGGTTTTGCCTCATCCCTCAAGTTTTGATACCGTGTGGTTCCATTTCGGGTTGTCTTGAGTAATCTTTAAATTTCTCTTCTGACTTCTTTGATGTCCTACCATTCACTTCAAAATGTGTTGTTCAGCTTCCATGTATTTGTATAATCTCTAACCTTCATTTTGTCGTGGACTTCTGGTTTTATTCCGTTGTGAGCAGAGAAAATGAACACGACTTTGATTTTTCTTGGATTGGTTAATACGTGTTTGGTAGCCTAATATATGTTCTATTTTGGAGAAAGCTTTATATGCTGATGAATGTGAATTTTGATGCCATGGATTGGAATGTTCTGTCAATGCCTGGTAAGTCCATTTGATGTACAACAGAGTTTTAAGTCTGGTGTTTCTTTATTGACTTTTTTGTCTGTCTTACTAGTCCACTGATTACAATGGAATATTAAAATCCTCCTCTGTTATTGAAACCTATCAATCCTTTTAGTCTAATAGTGTTTTTAAAAAATTGGGTGCTCTGACGTTAGGTACAAAAATTTGTAATTGTTGTATCTTGTCAAATTGACTCTTAAGACTTTTGTGTCTTGCAGTTTTTGTCTTAGAGTCTATTTCCCCTTGCTTTAGGTTTTTATTTCCATGGAATACTGCTTTCTGGCCCTAGACTTAACATCTCTGTGTATGTTTACTTCTGAAATGAATTTAATGTAGGCAGCAAATTATTAGGTCTTTCTTTTTCCCCATGCTGCCAGTCTGTATCTTTTGACTGAAGAGTTTAGTTTTGATTGAAGAGTCTGTTTACATTCAAGGTTCTTTCTTTTTTTTTTTTTTTTTTTTTTTGCAGTACTGGGGATCGAACTCAGGACCCTGCGCTTGCTAGGCAAGCGCTTATTCCACTGAGCTATATCCCCAGCCCTCAAGGTTATTATTGATAGGTAAAGACTTATTTCTCCTCTCATCTTCTCCTCCTTGTTTTGAATATTGCTTCCTCTTTTTGTTGTCTCAATTTCACCTTTGCGATTTGACGGTTTACTGCATCAGTAATCTTTGACCTTTTCCATTACCCTTGTGTGTATCTATGGTTCTAGTGGCATTTGTATTTTCATATGCCTCCGTGATGGTAGTCATCCTATGTTCATTTCTGGATGTAGAACTCTTTTAAGTATCTTTTCTAAGGTTTGTGTAATGATCATGAATTCCCTCAAGTCTTGCTTGCTTTGGAAAGTCTTTATTTCTCCTTCATTTCTGAAGGATGCCCTTACTGGGTATAGTAATCTTGGCAGTTCCTTTGTTTCAGGACTTAAAATCATCATTCCATTTCTTCCAGATCTGTAAAGTTCTTGCTGAGACATCTGCTATTGTCTAACGGGGGTAGCCTTAAAATGATTTGGCACTTTCCTCTTGCATATTTTCATTTTTCTTTATCTTGTGCTTTTGACAGTTTGACTATAATTTCTGGTCATGTCTATGTTGGGTCCTGTAAGTCTCATACGTGGACATTCACATCTTTCCTAAAATTAGGAATAATTTCTGCTTATTCCATTGAATAGGTTTTCTACACTATTAACACCTTTTGACATTTAAAAAATGTAGATGTTTGTTCATTTAATGGTGTTCCAAGTTCTTGAACGCTCTCTTCATTTTTGTTTTGCTTTGTTTTTGTTTTCCATTGTTTTGGGTCTGACTGGAATATGTCAAAAAAGACCAGACTTCAAGTTCAGTTTACTCTTTCTTCTACTTGATCTAGTCCATTGTTGAGACTTTCCAGTATATTTGCATTTGACTTATTAATAAAGCTAATTATAAATAAACTCCCATTCAGTGTCACCTTGTCTTCCAGAAGTTGCAACGTTGGATGGTTGGGGAGGATGGTCTCACTCACTGCCAAAGACCTGCCGTCTTCCTGCTTGTTCTTCCTCAAACACACACAGCGGGGACACTGCCTCTATAGCACATGTGTGTGTACTGCTGGAGCCCCGTGGGGATGCAGGTAGCAAAATTTAGTTGGCTAATACCACACCTCTGCTCTCAGAGTGCAGTTGGGTGTTTTTAATAAGATTATCAGCACTTTACCTTGTACCCTAGAGTAGGAAAGTACTGAGACACAAGGGGCTGCTCTATGCCTTCATGAGAAAGGAGTGAAGGGGAGGCAATCCAGTCTCAGCACTTTCTCAGACAATGCCCTCAAGTGGCACTCTGCAGGCTAGGTTACAATTCAAAATATCTGTCCTAGCTTGAGCCCCACCTGGGTTTCCAGCCACTTGTGTCCTAGGGGAAAATTGTTATTCTTTCCTTCTAGTGAGAAGACACTAAAATATGGTATCAGTCTGTGTTGTCTCCTGCCCCTGACACCCAGAAAAGGCCCACCACAGAGTGACCCAAATAGCAAAGCCTTGTCTCCCACAGGATTCTTGCAAAGGATTCTTGGAAAGCTTTTAACAGCAATGGCCACATGTGACTTCTGGGTTTCCTGCTCACTTGAGTAGCTCTTGGATGCTTGCAGTACTCCTAGCAGTTTTCCGAAAGACAGCAGTTCAGAAAAGGACCCCTGGTGAGCCCCTGTGAGCCAGAGTCACTGCACAGCTTGTTCAGGGAACATCTTTCTTTAGGAATTTCTCCAGACCCAATGGGACTGAGTATGGAAAACAAGCCTGCACTCTTAATTACCCCTGGGGCCCCGGATCCTGCGCCAGCTCAGACCAGTGGTTTCAGCCCTTCTGGCAGGATAAACCTTCATCTTCCCCAAGTTTTTGACTTCCCACTCCTTGTTTCAGGCAAGACAGAATACTCCTATTAAACCTACCCATTTCTATGTGAGATTTCATATTTAGAATACTCAGTGAAATCTCTAGATTCCCCTTCATATGAGTCCCATTGAAACATAAAACTGTGGGCATGCAGTTAAGTGACTGACAGTCCTCAGTACATTCTGCAAACTAAGGAATAAATGCAAAGTAAACATTATCAGTGACTCCAGCTTGAATGACAGATTCCAGCTACTGGGTCAGCTCAAAGTTCAAGGATAAATCTCAACAATGAAATGCAGACAGCCAACCCTCAAGTGGTAGGATGCTAAAACGCAATGGGAAATTACTGCAGAGAATCCAGTCCTGTTCCACATACATACACACACACAAACACACACACACACACACACACCTGCTTTAGCTGGAACAATGAATATGATGTTTATTCCCTCATCTCTATCATTACAAGGGGCCACTCACAAAGATATTTATTTTGTCTTCTTTCTTGCTCTGATAAGCTAATTACAAAGTAATTTAATTAGCTACGGAATAAATTAGTGCTCTCAAACTGGAAGTAAAGGGATTCTTCTAAAAATTATTTAGGGGGAAACAACAGTTTAAATGATTATTCTAGATGGAGAATTTTTAAATTATTTTACTAATAATATACATATTCTTTGTGGAGGAGAGTCTAAACTTCAAGGTAAATACATGTTGTTCATGAATGAAAAGAAAGGGGAAAGCATGCTTGGATCCCTGGCAAAGTACCAGAGGGAGCAATCTAGGTGAAATGTCCCCCTATCATCTTTGTTGACAGAGGTCACTGAAACATGGAAATGTCTCCAGCGGGAAAGAAGTCGAGTAAAAACCCGTGGAGCTTGCTATGCGTATTATCAGTTGATTTTACAGCCTTATAGCATCCAGTGACTAAGTGACCAGCAATCATGCCTTTAATGAAAATACATCGTCTGTCCTCTTTAAAATTACAAAACTGTAATCATTTGTTTATGAGTTCTAAAATCCACTCCCTACTAGATGCTGTATGCAGTTCTGCCTCTGATCTAACTGGTCTGCAGAACCCTTCAGGAAGTCATTTCTGTTTGATCACAAATAGGTCTGAAGGTATCTCACAATAATAGTGTCAGGCTTTCAGCACTCCAAAAAGATGAAAGCTCCTTATGAGTTGAAAAGCATGTGGGGTATTAATAGTAAAGACCAAAAATAAGTGGGGAAAGCCTGTAGGAAAAGGAGAAAAGCTCAAATTCCTAACCATGACACAGCAGTGTCGCACAATCCAAAACAGTGTGACACCGTGGATTTCTTTGGAATGCAGATCAAATCAACTGCCCATTGTCATAGTCCTGGATAGCTGAGGGCAACATGTCAGGCCCTACAGTTGGGCCTAAAAGCCACAGCACAGTGACAAGACCAGATTGGAAATAAAACCAGTGTGCAGGTTTCAGTGGGCAGGGGACCCTATCAGCGAGAACATATGCGGAAGGGCTGCAGAGAACCGTGTGAGGGTGTGCAGTGTCAGATTCTCCTGAAACAAGTTTTCTTAAGTGAGACTCTGCGGAGGGGAGAAGGGAAGTCTTAGGGGACCTCATCATCTGAATCAGATGTTTATTTCACAATTTTCAGTATTAGCAACATTGTCGTGACTGTTAGTGTACACATATCTCTGCAGCTACCCCTGAGGCATGCATAAAGATAATCCTCCAAGTGGTATTTCCGGGCCTGAGGATGTGCACATTCTTAGCACTTTCCAAACCACCAAGCGGGCAAATTATATAATCTCTGCTCCTAACGAGAGCATTTGAAAGTTCTCATTTCCTCAGCTCTTTCCCATTTGCCTCGTGCTTTTCTCTAGGACTGAATTTTAAAAGTAGAATCTTTATAGTAGAAGGGTACCTAAATACATCCCTTTCATTTTTTTAGGAGGAAAAAGATGGAAGCCTCATGAGAATAGATGGTTTGTCCTCCAACCAAAGCATCCCGGGGGAATGGAAGAGATGGCTGGCTGTGGCCTGTGGTCCTGGCCTTCCGCCTGACACAGAACAGATGCTTGGAAGGGTCCAGCCTGGGCAAATCCCTAGAAACAGAAAGTAGCTGAGCAGCAGTCCAGGCTTCAAGGAGGGAGGAGAGAGAGGTGTGACCTCTCCTAGGCATATTTTTGAGGGAAAGCAGGGATCAGAGAGACATGCAGAAATGAAAAGTCCACGTAGATGGTGGAGATGGTTGCACAATACTGTGACCACAGGAAACACTATTCAGTTGTACTCTTTAAATGGGTAAGTTGTATCACATACGATATACCTTAGTAAAGTTCCTAGGAAACACAAGAGGTGCTCAGGAAATATCTGTGGGATGACAGAAGAAATCACAGGTCCTTGTGCCATGCTTTCCACTTGTGATCTGTCCACTTTCTCACCTCTGTTACAATAGCACAGGGCTGTATGTGATCGTCCCAGCACAGATTTTGCACATCCTCTGACGCTTCAGAAAATTGTGTCCAGCGCACCCTGATCTGCCTCATCCAGAACTTTCAAGTCAAGAATTAAAAAGGATCCCAGCTCTAGTCTTTTATGTTTCACTGAGAATCTAGCTCAAGGCTCGTCACAGAATAGACACTTGATAAATGTGTGTTTGCTAAATTTCTGGTAAATTAAATATTAACTAATTAGGCAGTGACATAGCATTGTTTCCTAACATTGATGCCTAATTCTCTCTGGCTGCCAGCTCAGACCTTATAAATTAGGCTGGCAGTTAATGCGGTTTGATGTTCAGACGGGGCACTTTACCTCCCAACATTTCATGGCACACACATGGGTCCCCCTTTGCCCTCGGTGCTTGGATACACA
The DNA here is from genome assembly GCA_004027595.1 of Dinomys branickii. NCBI lineage: Eukaryota > Metazoa > Chordata > Mammalia > Rodentia > Dinomyidae > Dinomys > Dinomys branickii. The sequence goes on along the minus strand of PVLD010012180.1, from coordinate 31,863 downwards.
GGACTACATTCAGGGGCTGGATGTAGTAACTGCTACAGGCAGGGCCAATCCTGAGTCCTGGGGCTTTATTCCTTTTGGAATGAGAACAGGTTCCTCTCAAGAGAAAAGAATACAAAAGTATGAATGCACATTAAGTGGCAGCCTTAGAATGGGTCCTCGAAGAGGGTCCCTGAAAGCTTAGCTTCCCATCGGTCTGCCTCTGGCTGTATTCATCGCTCTTTTTAATTGGACTTTGCTTTGTTTTTTTTGTTAAAAGTCCAATGTCAAAAAACAGTTTCACATTCTAAGCCTCCTAGCCTTTCACATCATCTTAAAAACAGAGTTTAAGTAATTGTTTAATTAACTCCTTGTGCCATCTCACTGATAACTAGAATGGTGACATAGCGTCCCATCTCTCATGGAGGTCAAGCTCTGAAATTGGTGCCTAATGTGAAAATCACACCTAATCCTAATTGCCCTTAAAATCTCTTAAATTGCCTATTAAGTACAGAATATGTGGTGTTCTGTGGATGACCTTGCCTGTGGTTCGTAGACATGCTTAAGTTTGAAAACCATTAAGCCAGATCAGACGAAGGAGGGTCCACATGCGGTACCTTTACCTTATCACAGCTCTCAAATCTTTAGCTTCTACACAAGATAGGTTCCCACCTGGGCTGTTGATCCCATCTTGTAATACTGAGCCTGTGTGAGCTTAATAAATGTTAAGAGTGACTTGTTGTGACTGGATTTTAGAAGATGAGACATATGCAAGGATCTTCCATTATAGACACTCCATAGTGTCTATTGGATTTCTTTTTCTTTCTCTTCTTTTCTCTCTTTTAAGACACAGTTGCATTATATTGCTCAGGGTAGTCTCAAACTGCTGGGCTCAAGGGATCCTCCTGCCTCAGTCCCTAGAGAAGCTGGGACTCCAGGTGCATGTCACCACATGCGACTGTCAATTGGATTTTAATTAAGCTTTCAGTACGTGAGGTCCCCCTGTGTGAAGCTGATGTTTTCCAAGCTGGTGTCTCTGCTGTGGCCACCGTATACAATCATGACACTCTGGCCACAGGCTCTAGGTTCAGCATCTCCCAGGATGGACTCACTGCAGCTAAAGGACCCCTTTTCCCAGAGAGAGACTTGGGCAGCCCTCCAGTTAAACCATTTCTTCATTACACCTATCTCATGCAAGTTTCTACAGGCAAAGAAATGAAAATATTTATTTAGTAATTCTGAGCATTTGGTCTTTGGCTTCTTTTTAAAACTCAAAGTCAGGGGAGAAAGGATACATCTGTTTTGTTTGTATTTTTAAAATAATTCATATAAAGCATTAAAGAGGATTGCAGAAGATACCCAGAAATCTAGCTAAAGTTGGTCTCAGGCTTGAATTTGTTCCTGCTGTCATACTTGGTGGAGTATCTAGCTGAGATCCATAACAGCTTTTCCAAAGTCTCACGACACAATCTACTACTTGAGGGGTGGTGGCTCTTCAGTGGTGATCTCCTGAGAAGCCAAGCATCAGCTATGGGTTTAGTCAATGGTTCACAGCCTTGGCCAGAAGGTCACATTTGTCTGGAGATGCTCGGTCCCTGGGAGACTTTCTTAGGGAGACACACAGGTGCTAACCTTCAATAAACCTTTCAGGGGAGAGAATAAGTTAATTCCTTGGTATCTTTACAGTTAATTACATTAAAAATTCCTTTCATATTTGTACCACACCCTAGATCGTAGAAGTCACCCCAGACCGCCCTGCTTCTCCCCATAGCAGTTGATCTCCAACATGCACCAAGTCCTAGACTATGTCTTCTTCTTCCTCCTCCTTTTCCCTGATCTGGGCCTCTTCTCCCTTCACATAAACCTAATATTCTCCCCTCCTCCTCCTCCCTCCCTGGCTCTTTCCAGTCTCCACTAACCACGCCAGCCCATGTTCCAGTCCTACAGCAAGAAGGAGCTTTCTGAACACAGACCTGACTATGTCACCGCTCATTTAAATTCCTCAGCCCCACTCCAGTGCTCTCATCCCATCCACCACCCTCCCTTTGCTTGTGCCAGTATGCACATGCACTTGTGGTGGTTCGTTCACAGTGATTCCCAGCATGCCTGCTGCAAGACTGCCTCCATCTCCAGAGCAGGCAAGCCCTCTGTGGGCTTTACACTCTGGCTCAGAGCGTAAAGCACAAGCGCCTTGGCCTGGCCTCCAAGGTTCCTTCTAGACTGACCTATCCACATATGTGGCCTCTTTCCTTGCTGGTCACCCACATGTGTCTGCTACACTAACCTTTGCCAAACTGTGTACTCTCCCCAGACTGACTATGCCCTCCCCACTTGCTAATCCCTTTGTCTTACAAAGTTCCTCCCACCCACCTGGCAACTACCAACCCTAAACACACCACTAAAGGGCCGCTGCCTCCAGGAAGCCTTTGTGCTTCATCCTATTTGCTAGGTTACGTGTTCTGCTCCTAAGCTCACGTATGGCTCCATACTTTTCTCTAATTAATAGAACATTCAAGTTTATGGCTTATTTTATACATTAGAGTGTAAGCTTCTTGACACCAGGGACCTTGAATTATTAATTTTGAAGAACTCAGTGCCTTTCATAGCACTTATAACCCTAGGAACTTGGTACTTGTGAAAGGGAAGAAGGAAGAAAAGGTGAAAAATCCGATGTATAATCATTTACTTTACATCAGCTCTATAGAAAAGAAGACAATATTTTAAACATTTAATTAGCTTCTGTAAGATTTCATTGTTGACTTCATGCACTGAAAAGTCTCATTTAAAGGTCTTTTGGCTAGTTTCTTCATTCTCACTTTTGGTGATTTGTCTTAAAGTTACATTAAGAACTCATAGTAACCTACAGTGGCCCAGATTCTACAAGAGAGTTCTCTAGAGAAGGGGAGCTGAAGAGTTTGGGCTCTGAAATAAAACAGACCTGTGTTTGAATCCTTCATGGCCATGTAGCATCTGTACGGCTTTGGCATATTCCCTGTCCACTCTTAGCCTCAGTTTCCTCCTCTGTAAAATCGGGATAATGCCATAGAGCAAGTTTGAAACTTGAGGAAAGAAATACAATTGAGTGAATACACACAAGGGTTCAATGAATGATTAGTAGTAGTAATACAAAATCTAATGTATCTAATCCTAAGCTATGACTTCATTAGCAGTTGACCATCCAGTGACACTGCCTAATAAAGGAGAAACAAAGAATTCATGGGAACTAAGATACTGAGACAATGGAGAAACCATTTTTTTTCTAATCTGTTTAGTTCATTCTCTTATGATTATACTACAAGAGTGTTTTCACTTACAAGATGGATAAATTCTCCGTTATATAGACTTGCTTGGAGATATAGTTTAAAATGGAATTAATTTCCCTTTTATGTGATTTTCTGGCAAGACTAGATTCTAATATATATTGATATCCTAAATTAGAAGCTCCAACCAAACATTGTGGGAACCAAGCTTGAGTCAGAGACATCCCTTCACAAACATCAGTCGCTGAGGAGAGGTCCATGAGTGTGGCAGAAGGGACCTATAACATCAACAACAAGAATAATGAATATGGGCACTGCACAATCACTTGTGGTGTGTGTGGTCCCCACGCCAGCCTCCATGGCTCACAGAAGACTCATTACCATAGCAGTTGCCGCCTTGCCATTGACAGTGAGGATGCCCTTCTGGTAGACAGAGCCCCCCACCTGTGCTCTGGGCTGTCCCTGAAGGGAGGGAGGGATCAAGGAGACTTGGGAAGCACTGCCTGCATCCTTTCTTCACAAGTCCCTTCTCTCCTTTCCCCCATCGTCCTCCATATTCTCTTCAGGGTACTTCCTTCTCGCTTTCTGAAACAATCCTGTACCTTTGTCAAGTTTTGAGTGTCATGCAGTTCCACAAACACCAGAGCTTATTGTCATGTTCTTTGTCCCAGTGCTCCCATACTGAGGACAGGGGGTGGCTGGAGTATCACTCGGTGAATGTGTCAAGTGGAATTACGGAAGGAACGTGGGGATAGAAGGAAGTTGGCGCCTTCCCATGGCCGGGATTCACACCCGCAGAGCTTTGCCTGCCTGCCCACACCTGGCCCCACTCCTCCAATGTCTGTCTCCAGGGCTCTGTGTTTTCTAGTTTTCCTCGGCCTCACCCCTCACCTAAACAGTTCTCCCTTTGGGCCAAACTCACTGATTAGCCTTCAGTTTCTTTCGCTTTCAGTCATACTGGACCATTGGTGCCTAACCCTTTGGGAGACATCATGCCTTTTACCATTATTTCCACAGGTGGCTAATATCGTGGGTTGTTTTACTCATTCAACTCTTGGAGGGAAATGGCTAGCCCAAGTTGCAGGGCCATCTCACTAGAATCTCCTGCCTATTCCTGATTTCATGGGCAGAGTCAAGAAGAGGCCTTGGCACCATCCTTTACAGATTCATTTGGAAGCTGCACTGCTGCTCATCTCTGCTGTATGTGTGATAATAGTGTCTGTCTATAATCAGCCTCGGTCCAGTCCTCACCATGCAAAAAAGATAAATGCCAGGGTACAGGCCACCAAGCGAAGGCAGCCCTCAAGCCCCAGAAAATCTCATCCACCCCTTCCAGGCTCAAGAACTCCTGATTTAGAATGCCTCTTAAAATGCATTCCAAAATCAAAAGCCAATAGTTACATTTCTCTGCAAAGGAGCAGGCAAAAAAATGTTTTTGTTTGACACAGCAGTAATAGAAACTAGACCACATTTCTGCTTTATGAAACCTCTAAGGGTAATTTATTGAAAGCCTGACATTTAATATCACCTAATCACCTCCCTAGCAAGATATTTTGCTTGGCTCTATTAGCCCCACACACAGATGTAGCTGCTGGCACTTACTGGGTCTTGTTGTTAGGTGGGCTGTTTTTAACACCCAAGGCAGGACTTGGAGAGAAGCGGCAGCACCTGCTTTATTGAGAATTATCTTCATATTTTATCTTCCGAAAGAGAAATGTGCAATGTAAATATCTTCTAAGAGATGATTATTGTACATCAAGATGTCCATTCAAAGAGGTATTGTACCAGATCCCAGTCTCACAGTCACCCAGAATGAAAGGTGGCAGGTGGAGACTTTGAGCTTTGAAAGAAAACAAATTTGTAAGCTCCTAGGTATTTACCAGCTCCTACCCAGGTCTTTTGACCCACTGGCTCTAAGGCAGGAGTCTTATCTCCAAGGAGTCTGGGGAAGAAGATGACCCACAGCTCCCTATTGCCTGGAGTCTGAGAACTGATACACATAGGATACAATAACTCCACCCAGAGATTTTTATGCACTGAGTTAAAAGGAAGTATTGAAACCACCATGTGGTTCAACACATTAATATTGGTTCCCTGACATCAGGGAGATACTAACATAGAGGACTTTTCCTCTCCACTTTTCAAAAATTGGAGCAATCATTCCAACCATACGAGCAGGGAAATCGAAAACCCGTAACGCTTAGCAACTCAAGTACAGAGAAAAGGAAATCAGAAATCCAAGATGTTTTCACTCTTACTGCCCAGGCCTATCTCTGGTATAAGAGTAATCTTCTAAATTTCCAGTGTGACTCCTACAGGTCTGACTGGGCCATTCCCCGTCTGGTGCTTATGTGGTCCCAGCTGCTATATTTTGCTATGGGTGTCACTTCTCCATGGGGCCCTGGGCGAAGCCTTCCACAGAGACCTAAGGGGAAAGGCACAGCTCCTGGGCACATCCCCTTGGTTCCCAGCCCTCCTGTCCTCTGTTCTGCAGGGTAGGCTTCCGCACAAGATTCTCACTGAAGGAATTTTAGATAAAATGGAAACAAAGCTGAAGGCAAGAGAGGGGAACAGGGAAAAAAAGAGGACTCAAGGTATGTCATATACAGGTACAAATTCCCTATGATGAACGTGATCAGTGTGTATAGTTAAATGGTACCAAGGGCTGGGGATATAGCTCAGTGGAATAAGCGCTTGCCTAGCAAGCGCAGGATCCTGAGTTCGATCCCCAGTACCGCCAAAAAAAAAAAAAAAAAAAGTTAAATGGTACCAATAACCTTAACTTTTAAAAAATGATTTTAGGTTTAAATTTCCTTAGAAACAAAGTTTAAGAAGGACTGTTGTCTCAGTCTAATTCAAAATGCTATAACAGAGTTTCACAAACCAGGTACATAAAGAATACAGTTCTGGAGCCTGGGAAGTCCCAAATCAGGGTGCCAGCATCTGGCCTTGTCCTCCCATGGCATAAAGCATGAGAGGAGAGGGTGGAGAGGGTGGGGGAAAGCAAGCTGGTGAGGGCCGAACTTTCACAACACACTCTCACGAGAATGACGTTAACCCATTTGTGAGGGGGTGCTCATGACCTAATGCCCTACTGATCAGCACGGTCGCTTTGGGGTTTAAGTTTGCAGTACATAAACTTGGAGGGGCATAGCCAGGCCTCAGCAGGAGAAAATCCGGCCAGGCCCTCCATGTGCTTTGTTGTAATTCACCTCTCAGTCCTTCTCCAGCACAACCAGGCAACCCAGCCTCTGACTGGTTAGAGCTTTCCTTCTGCTCCCTTTGCCTGGAATGTCCTCCATCCTCTCTTCCCTGCCAGGTGGATCTGTATCTTTGTTTTAAAATGGGGTTCACATTTTGAGTGCTTTTGCAGGATCAGCCACATTCCCATAGCATCAGCGCGTGTGTGGATGCGTGTGGTATTATTCTGTGTGCCTGAATCTTGGAAGAGTCTGTAGACTTGTAGGAGGTAAAGTTCCTGTCTTGTCTGCATCCTCCTCCATCTTCCTTCAGGCCTGGCGTGCAGTGGGCACTCAATAAATATCTGATGGATGGATGCAGATCTGTTTGATTCACCACCAGATAGCAATTTGGCATTTTCCCAGACAGCTTTATTCAGAAGGGATTCAAAGATACAGTTACAACCAATTTCAGCAGCTCTGTGTTAACAAAACATGACTTCCTTCTGGCTACTTCCTTGAGTCTGTATTTCATTTTTGCGCAACTAATGATTACATCAATATTACAAGAAACATTTCACAGAGGTCACATGCTAAAATCCCATGGACAACAGTAGTCTTTTAAATTACCATGGTTTGACCCTGCTAATCTGACTGGGTCACTTCTCTACTTAGAATCCTTGTGAGGTCTCCTGTCAACCAGGGGTTTCTGACAGCTTCATGGAGCTTAGGGAACACCCAGAGACCCCTAAAGCTAATGCTCCTGTGTAGGTCTAAGGGGGAACAGAATCTGGGCCCCACACCCGTTCCACCTTATATCCTTACATTCTGATACATGTATGCTTTCTAGATGTTTATTGCTTGTGTATAATAATGTATGTGATGATATACAATATATAGTGAATTGTGAAGATAACATTATGTAATACAGCATCCAGTGCTAATTCCCTACTATCTTCTCTATAATTTTGTATTTCCTGCATTGTTTTTATGTTATTCTTGTTTATATGTCTCCATTCTTTTGTTTTTAAAATAAAAAATAAAAAATAAAAAATAGAATATATAGTGAATATAGTATGTAGCAAAATATTGTATATGATAAAGATACTATTTTTTATTTGAATACTCAGTCATTCCTCTTTCTAAACTTACTTTAGTTTGAAATGTACAACAAAGTTTTTATAAACAGATTTTTCTTCTTTTCCAGTAGTTACTACTCCTTACATTTGTTGTGGCTTGCCTAAAGCAGTGTTAAGTTATAATGGTAGTGATATTTTTGCTTTGGCCTATTTTTTGAAAGAAAAGCTTCTAGTGTTATTCCATTATTAGTTCATGTTTTCAAATAGGTATCTTTATCACATTAAGGTAGCAAACTATGTTACTTGAAATATGAAAGGTTTTATTTGTAAAAGTCTTTACCAGTTCTTCTTTGGACTTATGTTGAAATGGACTGTGTCACCTGATGTTGATATAATAATGGTAATCTTTTATTGATTTTTTTTATTCCTGGAGTAATCTCTATTAAGATCAAAGTTGTCACATAGGATGAACTAGACGGAGTCCAGCTTTCTCTGTATTTTGATATAGTTGGCAGAACTATATCAATTTGAAAATTACCTGCGCCTTAGAAATTAGAAGGACTTGTTAGATCTATGTGCCTTTCTTTCTTGGGTATTCTGAAAATTTTTAAATTTTTTTTCATCTGTTACTGTTTAATAGTGTGGTTCTACGTATTTGTTTAATTCGGGATATCTGATATTTTTATTATGAAGTATCATGTATTTGTTGAGGTTTTTAGTCAATTGACATGTAACTAAATTTGTATCCCATGTAAGTAATGTAATTACTTTTCATATTTCATATATAGAATCAGACCTCAATTCTCAGCCAGATTCCACCACTAATTTATCTGTATGTCTCTGACCAAGTAATTTGACTTTTGACGTCAATCTCTCTGTAGGTCGGGGTCAGAGTATTTCCTTCTGTGAGGATCACAGGTAATGTATGTAAAGTTCTTAGCACAGAGTCTGTCTTCAATAAATAGAAGATGTTCCAGTGTTCTTTTTTAATGCCATTTGTCTCCTTTCTCTGTTAATCTTTAATTACATTTGCATGGGCTGCCTGTTCTTCGTTATCTAGTCGGTATTTTCAGAAGTAGCAGATAAGCGGTGGGGAGACAGTGGAAGCTTTTGAAGAAAAAGCTCAGCTCTACCCAATGTCTGAGCTCAGTGTGCGGATGCATCATCAGTGAGAAAGGACAGCATTGACACGGAGCCAGCCAGACTCTTCTTGCCAAGTCGGCCATGGAAATGTAGACCTTACATTCGTAGTCCTCGTCAGGGAACACCAGGCCTCCGAGCTCAGGAGAGTCCCTTTCAGGGGCTCCTGGGAGTGGGAAATTGACCAGCTGGCCCCTGATTGTCATCCTCGGCATCCAAACCCTCGGGGCCTGGAAGCAGAGATGCTGACAAACACTGACCCGGACTGAACCCTGCTTTTGAATAGAACAACAAAACAGGCTTTGTTCATTCTTTTGAAATGGGGCCCAATTATGTTTCATTAATAAATGAAACTCTGTGTCCAAATAGGAGAGGCACTGTAGGAAAATGGCCAGAAAACATTCTGGGTAGGAAGAGGCTGGCGAAGTTTTCAGGGGGCATTCATTTTCCTAGAGCGACTCTAAGACAGAGAGAAACTTTAGCCTCCCAATTCTTCTCTTGCTTACCAATCCCTCCACTTTTTTTCTTATGTGTGTTTCACTCTTCTGCCAAAGATTTATTTTTGGTTCCTTGATGATGTATTTGTCATGATTATGTCGTTTGGAGAAAAATGCACTACCGAAAACATCACCGACCCGTTTATAAACGCTAACAGAAAAACAAGCCAAAAGCTTGATGAGTAATTAACAAAAAGATACTCATTGGGCACTTTCTGTGTATAAAACACTGTGACATATGCTATGATAGAAGAATAAGAAACAGTTTCTACCCTCAAAAGTCCTTCAGTCCACTTGGGGAAAAAGTCAAATAATTGATTGGCTGTAATAACCAGGGAAATTGAAACAAGTTAACAAGTTCTATAGTCAGGTCACAGCCACACTCCATATGATTGGCGCTCCATTGGCTGGATTAATGAAGTCTTTATGGACACATTGCTTGTGACGGTGTCAGTAAGCTTTCTGTAAGCACACGTTCCCTCGGGCTTTTAGGTGACCCAACCAGTGTACCATGCTCTGTGCCCCTGGATGTCAGCAAACAGTTCTAGCAGCGGTTCTAGGCTTTTCCAGCACACCCATGTGTGCACACAGGCAACTCCTTCTCGGTTCCCGTCACAGTTTCCCTGCCCCTCATTACATGTATGCAGTCCACATCCTTCCTCTCAGACATGTTTCTGGCTCTCTTCAATATGATGACTTCCAAAGCTGGGTCTCATAGAGCTCATTAGCTTTTCTACATGGCTTTTGGTTCTACTCTCTTCCGTGACACTTTAGTCCTTTCCCATGTCTAGTCTTCAGGCCTATGCCCATAGAACCCCTGTCTCTAGCCAGACAGAATGTTGGAATGAGGAAGGTGCTGAAGAACTCCCTTCGTTACCCATCCAGGAGTCATGGAGGTGATCAAAGTTCTCCATTGCCTGGCCCCGCGTAAGGTGATGGTACAAAATAAAAACATAGCCTTGCTTAGGCAGACAGTTGCCTGCACAGCCAGCTCACCATTGGACTAGAGAACAGTGCTTGTAGCAAGAAGCTCAGGGTCTACCTGTGTGCACTTCTTTTTCCAAAGATGTCGAGAGGAGAGAGAAGACCCAAGCGAATTTCCAGAGCTTTTCCTAGACAGGAAACTGATATACTTGGCATCCTGAGGAACGAGCTGGCCTAGCTCTCCATGTCAGGAAGTAGAGGGAAGGTAAGTGAGATGTTATGCCATGAAATTCCACTTGCTATGTCAGCCACTAGGCTGGACTAATTGAATACTGTCCAGTAGAGCCTTGGGGGCTTCCTCAAGATAAATCAGCCAGGCCAGTAAAGCAAGTTTTGCCCCATTCTCAACTGATAAACTGATGATACAGAAGAGTGTGACCCTGACCCATCTAAGTCCTCTCTCTCCTGTAGCAGAGTCTTCTTGAAAGACAAGATTATTAGAGGGTGCATTTTTTACAACACTTAAGGGCCATAAGTAACAGAAAACTTAACCAAGAGTGTCTTATATAGAATAGACTTTTACCAACTCACTAAAGGAGAAATTTGGAGATAAGTGTTTCCAAGGTTAGTACATACAGTGGCTCATTGATGACACCAGAGATCAAGACCCTTGATCTTCATCTTTTCACTCAGCCACTTTCAGTGTGTCAGCAGTGGTTCACCTCAGGGGCACAAGATCAGAATAGTAGTTCTCCCCATCACCTGAGTGACTTCCGCTTCTCCAAGTGCTATTGACCAAGTAACCTGTGGTGGTCAGTTGACAAAGGGGGCTGGTCTAAGCAGTCCGAGATGGCATCACTCCTATCTGAAACTTTGAAGGGGTATCAAGAAGGCTGGGACTGTCAACTGCAGTACCTTCACGGGGCCTCTTCAGCAGGGTGGTCTCAGGGACTCATGTTCCTCATGTGATGGCTCAAGGTTCTCAAGAACAATGTTAGAAGGGACAGAAAGTGAAACCTGTGTTGGTATAAACCTGGTCCCAGAAACTGACCAAAGCAATCAGAAAGCCTCCCAAGTGCAAAGGGAGAGAATGGAGACCCCACATCCTGATAGCTCCCAGACTTAGTTACCTTGAAGCTACATATTGGTTACAAACTAAGCTCTTAGAACAAAGAGACCAAAAGTAGGATGATTCAAACAAGATAGCAGATTGTTTCCTTCACAGATGACAGTCCAGAAGGGAAGGACACAAGGCTGGTGATCTGCTTCTGCTAGACTTGTCTCCCATATCCGATCCCAGGACAGGTGCTTCAGTTGCTGTGTCTGCTTCAGCAGTGGGAAAAAGAATGGAGGATAAACAGCTTCTTTGTAAAATGCGGATTTATACCCCTTCTGCCTGTGTCAAACTGGCTACATGCCTGTCACATAGCCATACCTGGCTGCAAGTTATTACCAAATAGAAGATAAGTGGCATGGGTGTTGTGGACAATTGTTTCTTGGTCTGTCTTGATAGCTGAGAATTTTGCATGCTTGTATATGGTAATCTGGGCAGCTTATGCGATGACAACAATTTGCAGTATAACAACCATTGGTGAATTCCTACCATCCTGCTTAGTGACACTATCTATTGTCGCTAATGTTCTTTTAAATTATTGTTTTCTTATTCTCTTTAATGATTTGATCAATCTTGTATTCTCACATCTGGTAATCTGAGCAACTTCATTGAAGATAACAGTATGTAACATAACGACCACTGTTAATCCCTATCATTTGGTTTGACACCCTGTATCATTTTTAATGTCCTTGCTTTGTGTTGTTTGTATTTTGCTATTGCTCTTCTTTTTGTACTATTTTCTTTAAGGTAAAAAAAAGAAATAGGGGGTGGTGGAGGAAAATTCAATTCTAAATAAGAAAGTCATTACCTGGAGAGGCTTATGAATCAGACCTGTACAAGCAAAGGACCTTCACCTCTGGGGCTAGGTGGTAAATCAGAGGGGCCTCTGAACACAGCTGTAAGCGCTGGGCCATCCACCCACACAGAAATAAACAATGTGCAGAAGCACACCTATGAGGAGCAGGTTATTTAATCTCTTCCCACAGTTGGGTAGTAATGAAAATCACCCACTAAGTTTGTTTGGTGCAATCTTTCTCCTTAGAAACCTCTGATGTAGTTCCTTACTGTGAACTTTACAAAGACTGCAGAAGAATGAGTTGATTCAAGGAATGAGCTAGAGAGTTCACCAAATGGCTCACCAATGATCCTCTCACAGTGTGAAGGCCTTAACCATGAAGCAGGTCTCTCTGCAACATCAGCCTGGTGCAACAAACCCACCCACCTCACAAAAGCATGAGGGACTCGCTTCACTTGGAGCACGCGGCACATGCCAGAGCTATTTGCCAGGACTCCTTTCACTTTCTCCCGTTCTGAGAAACTCACTGGTCTGTTTTGCAGCCCATTTGCAGCAGTAGGTCAGCCAGGGCATCACTTGTGTCACAACTGATGTTTGCATGGACTGTTCTTCCCACCCTCCTGCCAAGTGCCCACAGTGCCCCATCACTGCAGCCCACACCAGCACCTGCTCCATGGGTCTGAAAGCAGCCTTGTTCTGATCCGCTTTATGTATCTGTTCTGAGTTCTGAGCCACTTTTTTTTTTTAACAAAATGTGTTCCATTCCTTTAAAAAAGGATTGATAGCTAATGCCTCAGGAGGTTCCTTGGGCTCGGTGCATAGCCAGCTTTTGCTCTCTACATATTTTTACGAGTATTTTCAAGAAATAAATAGTCTTTCCACTGGCTCTTGAGGAATAATTTTAATAATATATTGAGGGAATATTTGAAATGGAATAAGAGTACTATGGGTTTAGACTTCACTTACTTATGGTTGGATCTCTTTAGCTTCTGTACTAAAACAAGAAAGAAAAGAAGAAAGGAAAAGGAAAGAAAGAAGGAAGGAAGACAGACAGATTTTTCTTCTGCTACAAAGGCAAAATAGACTTGCAGAAACTGTAATATGCGTTTTTCCCTCCAAAAGAGTCGGATTTAAATAGCATTTCTGCATTATACTACCTCATGATTATGGGCAAAATACTGAGCTCTCTGACTGTCCATTTTCTTATGTATAAGATAAAGATCATCTTGAGGACTAAGCTGGCTGCTTTAGGTGGAGCACTAAGCACAGTGCCTAGTGTTAGTGATAGTGTTGCTGATGGACCCCTCACTGTGGCAAGCAGTGTGTGGGTCACTGGTTCCCCCTGGGGAACTTAGAACTGCAGACTGTCCCTGAGAGCCACTCAGCCCACACCATCAGGCCTCCGCATGCCTCCTTACATTCTAAAGATTGCAAACCATGGCCATCAGGAGTGTTCAAACACTGGAATTTCTGATTGCCACACCCACCCTCCAGCTAATAATCTGTGCTGAGACAAAAACAGTTCTGCCCTCTTGCGTCTTGTTTAACGACAGCCCCAGGGTCTTCACTGACTTACGTCAGTGGCTCTCAGCACTGTCCCTTACCAGGAGATGGAAGCTAGGAGACTTGGGAATGCCAGGTATCTTATCTCCTTTCCTCCTGCTGCTTCTCTTGATCCTGCAGAGGCTCTGCATCCTGTTTATGTCACATGGTTTGTGAAATACCCTGTGAGAACTCAGCCACTCCAGACAATGAACAGCTGCTCCTTACTGCAGCCCAGCACCTGGGACCAGTGTCTTTCTGACTTATCATTATACCTTCCCATCTGGTCCCCTGATAAAAAATGAGCTCCTTGGAGGTAGGAAGCCTGTCTTACTCATCCTTGTGTCCCCGGAACCTGGTGCTAGTAGACACCTAGTAAATGGGTGGTGAAGGAATAGAGTCAGCCCCAAATCAGAGGGGCATTGTTCCTGGAGCGCTCTGGTCTTCGGTGTGCCCCTCGCAGCCAGTACATTTCTGGTCCTGGTGACAGATAGGCACCAGCACTGCCTAGAGACTCATGCAATGTAACCTGAGCCATGGCACCTTCTTCAGTCTGTTCGGTTCCAGGACACAAGGAAAGCTGTGTGACAGTCTCGTAGCGAGTCAGAACTGCATCAGGATCAGACTAGAAAGGTAAATTGCAAACATCCCATGTTTTTCTCTGTCATGATTTGTTTTCCCAGTTGCTGGTGAGGTTGAAGTGAGCTCTGTCTGTTGACAATTTGGATAGAATAACTTTTCTATTTCATGAACTCTGAAGAGTTCAGGCGTTGAATTGTGCTCTGTACTGGAAAGAATAAAGCCCATGGCAGGGTAAGTGGGAAGAGAGCACAGTACAGCTAAGGAAGCATCTGGCCCTGCTCTGGGGCTGTCTCTGATTTTATTCCTGCCTTCCGGTTCTTTCTGTGCTTGCTGAGTGTAGAAAGCCATCCTGCCCACCACTCCGTTCCCCCAGCCACTAGCACCTGTGCTGGAACTATTCATCTAACCACTTCAAAGAACAGAAAGAATACAGCTTTCTCGCACCAAATATTAATTTCTAGAACTCCCCTATTTCTTTTCATTGCAGTGCTCCAACTGCTGCCATCACATTAACTTTATGGAAAAGCAGCCGGAAGTTCATCCTTCAGTAGAAAACTTGAACAGTTAAATTCAGACTATGAAGAAAATGGTTCTCCTAGTTCCAGTCTCTCTCTAAATCAAAGTATAGGCCATCCAGCTCTGGTGAGGGGCCCCTGATGAGAATAGGCCCCCTCTGAGAGCCGCAGGGGTAGAATCGGGGCAGAAGGAATAAGATAAACCTTGTGCAGAGGTGGCTGGGATCTGGCTCATAGAGGAGCAGTGGCTGAATTCCAGTCATCACAACTAGAATGCGTTCTCCAAAGTCAAATGTTTGTTATAGAACTGCCACTTGTTTGTGTCATGCTGGAGCCCAGCTAAAAGAAAAAGATATAGAGAGAAAGAAGTGATCTTTGTGGCTTCTGGGAAAAGAGCATCTGGAAAGGAGTGTATCAGGTTTTCTGCACAGTCTAAGTGCAAGGAGAATGTGACGAACCCATGGCATTACGCTTTGTTCTGCAAGGCTAGTCTAGGAGTGGAGGTAAATGCATTTGACATAGGCAGCTCCATGGCCCCATGGCTGTGTCCTTCAAATCCACTCAGTTCAACCCCACTGCTTCACCCCTGTGTTTCCTGGGCAGTGTTCTGATAAGATCGTGGCTTCTCAGAAGGACTCTCCCGCACATGGAGGCTGGGCAGCACCCGTAGGTTTATGCGGTGCCCACCTGGCTCTCCATTTCTCACTGCCACTTGTGTCTTCTCTACCTGAAAGTTTGGGTGGGATGAGCCACTGCGCTGCTTGATCTCCCCTGAACAGTCCGTCATGATTACATTTCTGGACCAGGAATGGAAAGGACCGTACTCTAAACATGGTTCAGTAGGCATCTTAGGAAAAAGTTCTTGAATCCAACTGTGGGAAGGCAATATGTCTTCCTTATCTTGTCTTCAGAGCAGCCAGAGTTAAAGTTAAATAACTATCACGGTCCTTTTAAAAAAAATTATTTATTATTTCTGCTAAGGTGACATTGTTAGGCTGTGTAATTCTTTGAAGTGGTTTCTTTCCCCAAATGTCCAATTTTTGTTCATTATATATTTGAAAAAGGATTCTTACTGCCTAGTGGTAGAAAATGAAAAACACGACAAGCTATAGACTCTGACCTCAGGACCATCTATAATATAGCATCATAAAATATAATTAGAAATCCATTTCAACATCTCATTTCAGACCTATGACTTAAAGGTAATTTCTGTCATTTGAATACAATGGTGAAATGATGACTGAATTAGATTCTTAAGGGAAAAACAATTTCTCCTGCATTAGGAGTTATTACTTTAATTGAATAATATCTGGATCATGTTGGTGGTGTTAATGTTATTACCCATTATCTTGGTGATGTTCACCCTACTGTTTCCAGAGAAAATATAGCCCATTAAATGGACAGAAAGATTAAAATAGAAAAAAGCTTCAAGCTTTTCATGGCTCATTATACTAAGGTCAGGACAAAGAAATGGCCCTGACCTTGAAATAGGACAGAGGACCCAGCCTGGACTAAATGCTAAATTAAAAGACTTCCAAGAGAAGTCCTTCTGTCCATGGTAGAGTACACTGGGTTTCTTCAACATGTCATCTTGAAAATTAGTTTTCATTAATTAATTCATTTAATTACCCATTCATTCATTCAAAGAGTATATATTGTTCACCTTTATGAAACCACGAATGATGACACATGAGGAAACAAAGATGATTTAGTCAAGGAGGGAGGGTCAAGGCTCCAGGCAGAACCTACTACATGTCAGACATTAGAGTAGATGCCTTCTGATTTATTCTTTACCAGAACCGACAAAGTAGAGAGAGTTGTTCTTATAACTGCTCTATATTTCAAAACCAGGCCTGTCTTATTTCAAGGCCAAGGCTGTTTCTCTTACACCTGAAATCTGGACTTAGGACATACCCATACTTTTTAAAATTATAATACATTGTGACCAGCGGGGTGACAGATGTACAATAATATGGAGCAAGATAGCCAAGGTGACAATGGTCAGATCCCACTCTGGGGGGGGCACTCACTGATGTTTTTGGGTAATGGGAAGTATCTGGGTGATGCTAACATGTCCCCTGGAGCTCTCCTCCCTCCTTAACCCCACAACACAAGTCTCCTCCGTCTCCTCCAGAGCGGAAGCCTGTTCTGCACACCACAGCACCCCAGTCTTCTCAGGTGAGGAGCACGCCCAACTTTTCTTAGCACAAAATGAAGGGCCACCTCCACCTCATTCCCATCATCTTCTCACTTCTGAGCTCTGGAAAATTAGATGCTCCCTGCTCCCTTCAGCATCTGGCCACAGCAGCCTGCCCTCTTGGTCTCTGCCACCTCTAAATTTCTGGTCACTTCCAGCCCTCTTTGAAGATTTAGGCCCTGGAGTCACTGTCCTACTCAGGAAGAGGGCCATGCCCGCATGCTGTGGCTTCTAGCATAATGGCAGCACTGTAAGATATTTTATGGTCCTGTGAAGCCCATCAGGAACTCAGCGGCAGGTGACACAGTGGTCTAAGTCCATTTCAAAGGATTATATCTGATACAGCTTTGTGTAAGTATAAGACATTTTTCAAACTATAGATTTCGCTCACATTTCATGATCTTATTCTTGTTTTGTCCCTGCACAACTACCGTGATGCCTCAATTCACAAACTCAATTCTGTACACAATCCTGGTCGCAAAGCAAACTACACAAGAACCAAATCAAATTTCCCCATAAGACCAGCATTGAACTTTACCATTGAATTTGATTCGGTTCTTGTCCAATTCAGTTTATAACCAGAATTGTGGACAGAATCAAATTCATGAACCAAGGTGCCACTGTACATCCTGCAGCCTCTTAAGCCAGATCTCACTGAGCTGTGACAGGTGACAGAAGCATGCAGTGACAGTGGACCTGTTGTTTAAGAAACAAATATCCTCCCAGGCTTTACTTCTTATCTTCTCCAAAAGGGTCTTAATACCTCAAGAATACAACAAAAATTCCTGTCTGTTGTTCCATTGGCCAGAACCACCTTGAGGACTTTATAGAACACAGTAGATTTTATGTCCTATCCAGAGACTCTTAATCCCTCAGAGGTAGGGCTGAGACATAAGTAGACTTACAAAGTCTCCAGTTAATTGTGAAGCACAGCTGTCTGGGGAGCCCTGAGATTTAGCTGCTGCCCATGAGTCTGTTGCTGAAATTTTTTTTCAGTAGTAAGGATTGAACCCAGGGTCCTGACACCAAGATATATTCCTAACACTTTTTTTTTCTTTTCTTTTCTTAATAGACAGGCTTGTACTGGCAATCCTACTGCCTCAGCCTCCCAGAGTACTGGGATTATAGGCATGTACCACTCTCCTGGCCGCTTTTTATGTCTTCAAAGTAGGTTTCTTGAGGCCTCCCTGGTCTGTATGTTCACTGGCATCAGGCCAGAAAAATACCTTCAACCTCCAACCTTAAGGCAGCCCTCTTCTCTCATCAACAACAGCATGATAGTAAATGTTCAACAGGGAAAAAGAAAAAGCCCTGGTTTGTAGTGTTTGCCAATTCCCGTGGTGTTAATACTCCCGCCATGACTGATTTCAAACTCCCAGCGAACTATCACTGAACATGGAGCTGGGGAAAGATGCGTGTAATAAACTCTCGTAATCAACTCCCAAATGAACCAACCCCAGCGTATCTCCACATCACTCATTTTACTTATTCCAAAACATTAAGCAAACTACTGTTCCAGAAAGAGGTCTCGCTGAGACCCAACAACATAGTCAGAACCTCTCAGAAGTTGAAACACCTGTATTTTTCTTCAAATCTCTTGGCATGTTAGGCTGAGGGTGTAGGTCAGTGGTAGGGCACTCGGATGGCATGCAGAGGGCCCTGGGTTCTATCCTCAGCACAGGGGAAGGCAGGGAACAGAAAAAGAAAACCATTAGGGGAAACTGCTGCTACAGGATTGAGAAAGCTGGGATAGTGCCTTGACACAAACATACAATGGAAGAAAATTATATTACTCAAGATAACTTACAAGAATTATAAAAATACCTATTTACACTTTGCCATGGATGGAATTGACAGGTGCAGGACATCATTAAAGTTGAAAGCTAAACTTCCCTCAGGTCTCTTGGTGCCTCTGTGTGACTGGATGTGATGCCACTGTAACATCAAACCAGGGCAAAGGCCCCCGTTCTGTCCACACCCTACCCCCTCTGCCAACCCCTGATAGGCCTGTGATATAGTTTTCTCCTTTCTGCCTTCTGCTCTTCTCCTCTCAAAAATTTCCAAACCCAGGTGCCCTGCCACTGACCTTTGTCTGGGTCACAGAGGAACCAAGTGACAAAATAAAACTAACAAAAACCACAAGGAAGAGAAGCCCCACCCCCACCCCTACAAGTGACAGGCGCCTTCATCTGGCTTCGGTCGAGGATGAGCTCTGGCAGAGAATTCTTTCTGAGTTCCATTTTCCTTATTTCTCTGAGCCACTTCTGGCAGGAACATTATAAGCAAATCAAGTTTTGATCAGTTGAAGGTGCTAGGAGCGGCTGCTGCCTGGTTCATTTATGAAACATTTATTTCTTACCTCCTGTGCTAGACGGTGGGGGAGAGAGGAGCTCAGTGCCACTGCCCTCCTCCCCTTGAAGCAGTGATGGTGGGGAAAGGAGGGGAAGGGCACCGAGCAGATGGCTCGGGAGCACATCCCACTGTAGGGCAGGGGTGCACCTCAGAGGCACTGAGGCACAGAGGCACAGAGGCACTGAGCCAAGAGTGGCGGGGAAGGGCTCGGGCTGCACTATAAAGGACCAATAGACATCAGCCGGTTGAGAACAGGTTAAAAGCCACATCAGGGAGATGATGGTTTATGCAAAGGTGCAGAGGCCAAAATAATAAAATAAAAATGTATCTGGTTAAAGAAACTGAGTCATTCAGTAGGGTGACAGGTACCCTCAGGATTATGCCTGGATATCAGAGAACCCTGAGCTCCAGTTCAGGCTTCTGTTAGCCAGGTGCGTGGCTGTGAACTGTTCGTGTCTGTAAGTCCGTTTGCTCTCCGTAAGCCCCACCTCACAGGACAATTAGAGTGGAAAGGGGATGACATAACAGGACTGCTCATGTGGAGAGGAGACGGGGATCCGTGCGGCAGGCTCATCCAGAGCGCATGCGCCACATCCAGTGCTTGGTAGCTGGCCGGGTGCTGATGAAGATGGGGAATCGTTGTAGCAGGAATAAGTTGCACGCGTAAGGACAAGGGGGAGGGGAGGGACAGTGCTGGGGAAGTAGGCAGAGCCAAAGGGTGAAGCCTGGCACTCTGCGCTTTAAAAAAGACTGTACCCAGGGCTGGGGATATAGCTCAGGGGAATAAGCGCCTGCTTGGCAAGCACGAGGTCCTGAGTTCATATCCCCGGTTCCATCAAAAATAAAAATAAAAAATAAATAAATAAGAAAGACTGTACCCCTAGAGCCAAGGGAAGAGTTTCAAGAGGCCTGGTCGGTCAGATGCTTTCGAAGCCCCTCCGATGGATGAGGAGGGGGCAGGACAGATGGAGGCAGGCAGTGAGTCGGGGGCTTTTGTACGGGTCTACAGGTGCGATACAGGCAGCTTGGTGGCAGTGGAGCGGCAGTGACCCTTCCGGAGCCGGGCTGAAGAAGAAGCCATTCCTGGTCTCAGCCTTTCAGATGTGAAGGTTTGTGAGCCAGGTCTGCACACTGACAGCAGAGCCCACTGCGAGTGTAGCATCCGGGCTCCCGATGTATTGGAATTAAGCTGATTTGGTGATTTTATAAATGCTGCTCTCGGAGACACCAAAATGCCTTTTTTTCCAGCTTACAATACAAAAGTAACAGTGGTTATCTGTGGGTGGTGAAATTATCAATTGTTTTGATAGTATTCCTTTTGTCTAACCCTGTTTTCTAAATAATCTACAATGAACATATTTTGTAACAAAGAAAAATCTATTATAAAAAACATTTTAAAAACCTACACATAATTTCCGTCAAAACAGCAATCCTTTCCTTACTACCTGAATCCGGAAATGCTCAACTGAATTACAAGTGGGGAAAAGATTGCCGACAGAATCCAGCTGTAAACTTCTAAGCCATTTGTGTTGTGCTGTTTGCTTTGGGAGATTGTGCTTTGCCACGGAAGACAGACAAAGATGTGTTGTTTTTATTGTTATCGCTTCAAGCATGGATTACTTCCATGATTTATATTTCAGAAAACTTCAAGTACAGGAAAATCGCCCAGTAGTTACAGGTGATGGGATTATCAATATGGTCTCTGCAAGGAAAATAAAACATGTCATCAGAGAGAAGGCCAAGTGACAATAGCTGTGCCATGCTTAGCCTGGGTTGAAAAAGTAAGGGTGGGGATGTTCACAAAATGGACAGACAGGTGAATGGACAGACATAGGGATGGACAGATGGACAGATGGATTGGTAAGATGGATGAATGACAGGAATTGAAAGTGTGTCCCAGTTTCAGTGTGTGAAATTTCAAGAGAACTATGCATGTGGTTTTCAGTACCACATTCCAACACACTGACCTGCCTGCCACACCTGCATCAGATTGTCACGGGGTTTACATTTTATTCCTCGTTAGGCCAGCTCCTTAAGAGGTGGCATCTTGGTTATACAACCTTCCATTTGGATTTTTAAAAGAGCGAGAATAATGACAATAGATTTATGATTCATAGAGTATTCTGCCATTGAATCCTCACAACTTGAGATGTTGTAGTTAATTTAGTTCTATATTAGAGATTTTTTTTAAGGAGGCTCAGAGACGCTTACTAACTGGCCGAAGGTCACACAGCTAGTAAGAGGAGAGACAGGACACAGGTCAACTCTTTAGACGTGAATAGCTATGCTCTGTCCATTTCTCCTTTCCAATGACTGGTGTTATTTCATTTTCGCCAGACTCATGAAAGGATCATTTGTTTGTTTGGTACTTGGAATCAAACTCAGGACCTTGCGCTTGCAAGGCAGGCACTTGTGCCACTAAGCTATATTCCCAGCCCCCAAAGTGTTTTAAGTAAGGTTCTTAAAAATTATATCAGCTCTTATTACTATCACAACAAAGTTTGTTTATAGTTCTGGAGGTTTGAAGTCCAAAATGAGTCCTACAGGATGAAAATAGAGGTTTTGGCAAGGCTGGCACCCTCAGCAGGTTTCTTCACCTTCTGAGGGGTGGCTGCTGCACTCCTTGGCTTGTGGCCGCAGCACTCCAACCTCTGCTAATCCTCACACTGCCTTCTTCTCTTCCTTGATCAAATCTCTCTGTCTTCCTCTTGCAAGGACACTTATATTTAGGTCCCACCTGTATCATTTAGGAAATTCTCCCTATCTCAAGATGGCAAATGTAACCATATCTGCAAAGTCCTTTTGGAGATATAAAATAAAATTCATAGCATGAGCGCATTAGGATGTGGATATCTTGGGGCACCATTATTCAGCCCGCTATAGGAATATTCATTGTATTTGGTGAGTAATTCTTTAATGTAAAATTCTCTGAATGTAAATTAAACTCTTTATAGTTTTTCCTTTTTAGTCTTTCACTTTTGTGTGCTTGGGACTTTAGTATTTGTTTGTTTCTTTGTTGGCTTTAAAGCAGTTTTAACTCTCACATCCTGCTGAAAGCAGCTTACCTAAATGCCCGCCCTGTCCTCTTGTACTCTGTCAGGGTTGGGTGCAGACAGCTGGATTCTCCAGACCAAGCTTGGAAAGGGTCTGCAGAGAGGTGCATTCTTTATTCTTAGGCCTCTCCAGCCTGCCACCACTTATTGAGCACTTACTATGTGTCAGGAACTGTGAGAGCATTCTCCATGAACTTACAGCTCACTTGCAATTTGCAACATAGATATCATTACCCCCATGGTACAATTGAGAAAATCAAAGTTCAAAGAGCTCAGGAGCATGCCCAAAGTTATACAGCTAAGCCACAGAGCCTATAAAACCCAGGTTCTTAATACCGTATGATTGCACAATTGGATCATTTCCAAGCCATAATACATGGACCTATTTTAAAGGGCAAATACAAGCTCACGAACTCCTGGGGTTGAGTTATAATTATTTTCATCATATTATTATTTAAATATGTGCAAAAATAACTAGATATTAGCTCCTTGTGTTTATAGCTCTCATAAGACTATAAAAGCAAACTAATGATACTAATAATAACACAAATAAAACTATAAACCCTTTAAAATGCTAATTTGGAGCACTGTTTTCATGTGAAGGGTAATGCTGGTTTGTGGAAATTAAATGACTGCTCACCACCCAGACCCAATGCTGATGGCCCCGGCCTGGACTCTTCAGAGTTCGGTGCCCAAACACCAGGCTCCGTTGGGCTGACTCACTTCTCTGCCAGTCCCCACCCACTGCCACCTTCTTCATGCCACAGCACGCCCACCCTTCGGGTTTCCCTTGGTGAGAGTGTTACTGACTTCTTAGCACTGTCTCTCTTTTGGCCCCTAACCACAGCTGCCAAGTTCCCTGGGAGGTGGGATCCAAGTGCACATTAGTCAGGACGTTCGCAAGGCTTGTTCTTAGGAACCGCTCCAGTGGAAGGGAAGAGGAGGAAACAGGAAGGGCAGAGGGAGACGCTCAGCTGTGTTGGAGTCCACCGCAGGCTTCTGCCAATGCTCCGCGCTGCAGTGGCCTTCAGAGCGTGCCTCCTGGGGCCGCCTTGGTGCCACCTCTGAGGGCCACCCTGCGAGGACTGGAGGTGACCTCGTGATCAGCTTTATCCAGCCAGTGTAAAAGACTGAGAGCGAAGTGCTGTCTTTGAGCATTTTTCCTGCACAGGGAAGTAAGTGCCTCATTCCCGAAAAGAGACTTTGCTGGTAGCAGCGTCCACCACACTGGCCCACAGTAACACTGTGTAGGGTACTAGCAGATTTAATAAATACTCCCAGCCACCAGGGTCCCAGGCTGGTACTCCATTAGCTCTTTGAGACAGTCTGTTATGTACTGACATTGACTTTTTGAACTCTTTCAAAAATGTAGTGTTGAGGGCCAGGGATACAGTCCAGAGGCACAAGCACCTGCCTGGAAAGCGCAAGGTCCTGAGTTTGATTCCTGGTACAAAACAAATCAAAACTATAGTGTTTAAATTCCTATGAAGAGCTGAAGAGACCCTTACAGTACATTCACCAACTCCTAGCATTAGTCAGATCTTATTCTGAGAAAGCAGAATGTTGAGAGGCTTCTGCTCCCATGGATCATTGTATAAACCTGTGAAATCTCCACAGCCTGACAGTTGTGGTTTTATGAATCATTTTAGGGGGATGTAGGTAATAATTTCCAGATCCTCTCACAGTGTACATAGGACATTTGAAAATAAAAACTTTCCTTTACGTTTTCTTTACATGGATTCAATGTATTTAATTAAGTGGCAATTAGAAGACGGGCACTTTGCTAGCAGCTTCTGGTGGGGAAGACCCCTGAGTGGACAAACAGCCGTGCAAAAGACAATACAGCATGACTGAGGTCATGGGAAAGAATGATTTGAGAGGCTGGACATCCAGAAGGTTTTTACACAAGCAGAGTTGCCAGGGAGACAGGGATAAAGGCAAAGGATCCAGCACAAAAGCGTGAGTCTTGAGATCCCTAAGCATGAGAGACATCCCTGAAGCTTTGCCCAAAGGTAGGTGGGCAGCATGAATCTGCAGACTTAACCAAGAACTCGGGGACACCCTTGTCATTGCCGTTGACCCAGCCCTCTCCTTGGATTAGTGATCCAATCTCCTTGGATTAGCTCACTTATACGTTGGACTATTTATGCACTAGAAGACAAGCTCTACGAGGGCAGGTGTTTTAGTCACCCTCTCGTCACTAGGACGCGATGCCCCCACCCACAATGTAAAGGAAGAGGGGTTTTATGAGGCTTGTGGTTTTAATGCAGGATCAGCAGCCAGCTCCAGGACAAAACAGCATGTCTGAGGGGCAAAGCTGAGGAAAAACTGCTCCCATCATGGCAGCCAGGAAGCAGAACAAGTGAAAGGAAGAGCCCCAGAAAGACACAAACTCTCCCAGGTCAAAGCCCCAGTGACTCGCTGCTTTGAAGCCGTCCCCACCTCCTAATAGCAAGTCGGCTTTCCCCCTGCCTTCAGAGAACTCCGCCTAAGGGTGCGCGTCCTTTGTGGGATATTCTTGGCCTAAACCATAGCAGCAGTCACAGACTGGGGATGCAGCTCAGTGGCATAAGTGCCTGCCTGGCAAGCGCAAGGTCCTGAGTTCTAATCCAGGTACAAAAAAAAAGAAGTAGCAGCAGTCATAACTAAAGGGAGATTTTCATAGGATCCTTCTGCAGCCATGGGAAGGCTGGAAGAGGCCAGGCTGTGTGCATGGGAGATCTTAAACTCCTACTAGTGACATCCTTTCAGGGTCAGCCCGCAACACAGAATTCCTCCAGTTACGCCCCAGGCTCTCCTCCAACCCCCAATATGTGGGGATTTCAGGAATCGAAAGCGTTAAGCTTTTGTAGCTTCTGAGAGCTGTTACTTTGCATTTTAATAGCACCATTTAAGAAAGCAACATTCTCAGGAATCTTATTTGCTGCTAATGTGCTGGCACCTTAAGGCATACTTACTTCCATGGCCAGGTCATTTGGAGCTTCATTACTTAATAATTTGAAAGCTTTTTGTGGAAATCAGTGGATAAAAAGAGATGATGAAGGGAAATATTACTATATTTAAGGACCAAGAAAAACAGGCTACCGGTACAATACTTGGGTCAGAAGCTTAGTGGGGAAAGAGAAGGCGATCTTTGATGGGCAGGTGAATTCTCATCTTTTTAAAACTGCTTTTATTTTAAAGCCAATCCTTGAAACTGTCAACTGAAGATTCCACAGGCTGTCTTAGGAATCCACCCTTCTCCCTCCACCCAGCCTCCTGGCCACTGCCTGGACTTCCAGCCCATCTGCTCTGGGTGTCACTTCTGTCCCCTCTGCTCCTCTCCACACCAGCGCCAGCCTCGCAGGATGCCCACCTCGAAAGTTATCTTCACTGTCTAGTTGAGAAAACCGTAGGAAACAGCCTTAGAAAAGGTCTTGCTTTTTTCCCCAATTTTCTTCAGGGGCAGTTTGTGGTCTGAAGTGGATAAGATCCATAAGAAGTACACAGGGAAAACCCCCATCCCTGTCTTTGCTTCCTGCTCACCCCATTCACCCACTACCACTTAATTTCTCAAGTTTTTAAATAGTCTCCTGTTCCTCACTTTTGGGGTACTGTGGGTTCCTTCTGGACACTCCAGTTTCTTATTGTCCTGAGCAAAGCTGGACAAGCCAGGTGCAAAAGATAGCAAGCTTTCAATTTACTGAAGGTAAGAAAAGAAGTGTGCTCTTTGAGTGAATGCAGGCCAGTTAAAGGTAGGAAGAGAAGTACACTCTGCAGGGTGAGCGGGCCATGAGGAGAGAGCGCAGTGACCATGAGGTCAATGGCTACCATCTTTTGTATCTCCTGTTCCTCAGGCTGACGTCAGACCTAGGCCAGCCTATCAAAACTAGGCTTGATCTCATCCCTAAGAATCACAGATAGCATTTTCTGATTGGTCCTAGGTGCAGGGATAGGGCACGTGTATCCCAGATCTCCAGGACTGGCAGGCCACACCCACTTGCCCAGCTGGTTGGCGATGCCCTAATGTCCTACCTCACTTCCAGAGATACTTTATGAGAGTAGAAACACACACACATTTTTCTTTCTCTACTACTTCTTTGCACAATAGTAGGTAGAGTATTATCCAAATAGATTGCAAACTGGTTACCTGGCTTTGTAAATTTAATACATCTGCGAATCTCATTTGCAATATGGTTCTTTTAATGGTAAACCCAAAGATCATACAACAGCTTCAAAAAAGATAGATATACATATTGTATGTATGTGAACTGTGGTCTCAACTAAGTGATGAAAACATACAAATGAAAAATGAATTTACCAATTGATGGTAGGATTGTTGGTCATTCTTTTTGCTATTTCTCCTGCCTCCCTCTTTTCCTCCTTCCCCACATTCCTAAAACAATTTTTTAAATTCTAAAGACCTCACTTTAGTGTGCAAGTTATATTTTAATTTTGACAAGGTGCTTTCCTGGCCTTTTCATATGCGTTAGCTATGAAATATACATCTATAGCTTAAAATATTTGAATCCTAGCTGGGTGTGATGGCATAAGCCTGTAATTTCAGTGTTCCTTCTAATGTTGTGACCTACTTGACCTACTTCAGAGGTCAAGGAAGGAGGATCATAAGTTCAAGGCCATCCTGGGCTACATAGTGAGACTGTTTCAAAAGCACACCAAAACATAATGTTTTTTTAACCTCTTTATCAATGAAGCTTTCCTCTGCCCTTCCACTTATAGTTACAATATCCCTCAGTCCTGGCCCTCTCTCTCTCATCCTCCCCTGCTTTATGTGCTCCAGAGAAGCAATCAATTCTGACGTGCTGTGTTCTATAGTTTCAATCTGGAAGGTCCCCCAAACACCATGTGTTAAAGCTTTGCTCCTGGCCGGTGGTGTCCTGGGAGGCAGTAGAACCTTTAGAAGGCAGGGCTGCATAGAAGTTACTAGGGTGCGCCCCGGAAGGGTCTGTTCCTCTCTTTCCTGCCTCTTACTCACAATTTAGTGAGCAGCCCTCCTCTGCCACATGCTCCTGCATGATGTACTGAGCAACAGGGCCAAGTGACCATGGACTGAAACCCTTGAAATTGTTAGCCAAAGTAAGCCTTTTCTCCTGGTGTGTTGTTTATCTCAGGTGTTTTGTCACAATGGCATCAGGTTATATCTGCCTTCTACTCTGGATAAAAAGCTCTGAGGACAGGGGTTAGTGTCTCTATGAGTTATTATTTTAAAAATATGGTGTGTATTTAAATAGAAGTAAATTTATTACAGTAAAAGACACATTGCCATTAATCTCCCTCAAAATACTCCCCCTCACTTTGAACACTTATCCCATCGTTCTTGCAACTTTCTGAAGCAGTTCTGGAAGCCCTCTTTCAGGGGTGTCTTCAGTTGCACTGTCATGGCTGCTACAGTGTCCCAAATCTACTCAAAGCATTTATCTTTCCTGGTCATTTTGCCTTTGGGGAAGAGCTAGAAATCACACAGTGCCAGATCTAGTCACTGAGACAGATGAGGTCACACACCGTCATGTTTTTATGAGCCTGCCTTTCTGTTGGATGACACTGGGCAATATTCACCCCATCTTTTTATTACATCTCATAAAGATGTGAAAGAGGACTTCTGGAACTGCTTCAGACAGTGGCAGGACCGATGGGGTAAGTATGCACTGTATTCAAAGTGAAGGGAGTATTTTGAGGAAGGTTAATGGCAACAGATCTTTTCTGTAATAAATTTTCAAACTTTTAAATATGCACCATATTTTTCTGTCACCCCAGGTATCTCCAGAACCAACACTAGGAGTTGGCACAGATTAGGGTCAATCACTAGTGGGGTCCTCACTCCTAGCCCTGTGGAGCCTGTAACTACAAACTGCTGTACTCCAGAGTCTTGAAGGCTGAAAGACCTTCCCTGTTCCTTAGTCAGGCCTGGCTCCCACCTCTCTCCATCTGTTCAAGACTCGACTCCTCCAAACCCCCACACCCTTGCAGCCTCAGTTTCCCCACTGTGCTGGATTACACCCTTCCCCATACAGGCTCGTGACATATCCAGCATGTTCTAAAAACCAATCACACAGCCTTCCTGCGACTGCCATTTTTCCTGACTTTGTTTCACAGCAAACTAAACAAAAGAGCTGTCTAGGCTGCTGGCACCATGTATGTCCCCTTGTCCTTCCTGGGCCTGCCTCAGTTGCATTTCAACAGTAACCAATAGGCAGCATGGAGCAGCAGGTGGCAATGGGGGGGTCAGGACGGCAGCAGAGCAGCGCAGAGCGCCCCCCACCTCCGGGTCTCCCTGGCCGTTCTTTCTGACGCTCCTCAGCAATCCAACACCCCCTTAATGGCCCTCTCTCCCTGGTGAGCTTTCCTGTGACTCTGCCACCACCTGCTGATGCCGGCAATGTGCATCTCCAGCCTGGGGCTTCCCCGTTAATCCCAGCCTCATCCACCAGCCGCCTCCCCAACACCTCCCCGGGACTCCTCTGTGACCCCTCTCCGTCCCCAGCCCACATCCAGTCCGCCAGCAGGTGCTGCTGAGCCCACCTGGGACGTGGGTATGGCTGGCATCTTGTGCTTCTTATGCTCTCCATTGCTTTTCCCTGGCCCAGTGCCACCCACTTGGTCACTGCAGTGGCCTCCTGACTGATGTCCCTTCCTGTCCCTTTATCCAGCCGTATTTGACTCTCCCATAGCAGCCAGCAGAATCCTCTAAAAATGTAAATCAGATCCTATCATCGTCCGCTCACAAACCCTTCAGCCCCATCCCAGTCCCGTCACGTTCAGAACGAGAGCCCTTAAGACCCCTGGGAGGGCAGTGAAGGCCAGAGGCTTCCTCTAGCTTCTTGTTAATCAATTGTTTAATTAACTAATTCATTATGCATTGCTTAAACATTCCCTGTATGCCTCCTACAAGTCAAGCCGGCACTGGGAAGGACAGAGCCCAGGAAGGACAACCTACAGCTGGCTTGTGGGACAGGATGGTCTTGGAGGATGGGGATGGGGAAACAGGGCAAGGAGTGTCAAATGCTGTGTCATTGAGACCACAGGGGGGCCACAGAGAGGCTCCCATGACAGGGTTCAGGGTCTGATGGGGGGTCTCTCTGGCCTCTCTCCTGGCCAGAGGCATCATCAGCCTGGCTTGCTGGCTCAGCTTCCCCTGGGCGCTGGGCTGGGTTTCCTTACAGCTGCTCCTGCTGGAAAGCAGACAGCCCTGCTTAGCACCTTCTCTCCGGTTTGGAGTTGGTATTAGCAGATCTGATGATGTTAGCAGACCTCCTGGCCTGGCTTCCTTTACTTTAAGCCCCTGCCTTGGCACTAAAGTTTTTCTAAGATGCTGGCGCTAGAATAAAAGGTGGAGAGGTGGAGCTTTGCAGATTTGGAGCGCTGGAGGGACGGGAGGGCCCCTCACGCCACTAACCTTAGCCTCAGATTCCAAGGATGGACAAACTCACATCAACATTAGAAGGAACACAAAAACCCGGAAAATAAAACCAAAGCCAAGCTTGGTGTTCCAGTAATCAAAAGACAAGCTAAATCAATGCCTGTGGCCAGCACAGCCACACGGCAGGGCATGGGTGGCACAGAACCTCTGAGCTCCCTGCCCAGCACAGAGAGCTGAGGCTGGAGAGGCAGCGGGCAGGGCAGTGCTGAGGGTCCTTCCCTCCAGCTTCAGAAATGCCAGGCTGCTTCCACAAAACCGTCTCAGGGGAAAATTGTTATCTATGAGCATTATGCAATTTTCCCATTGGAATTACAGGCTGCGTCTGAAAAGAAATACAAAGAAAATGAATTTGAAATGCATCATCTTGTGGATCTGTTAATGGGCTTCACATACTTTCCCTGGCTTTGAAATAGCTGATCAGACAGCAGCTTGTGAAGGCAGCTGCTTCTCACAGGACAAGGTGTAGAGTGGGCACTTAGACAGGGCCCAGTGAAGTGGCTGGCCACCAGAGGCGGACTCAGAACCCAGGAGCTCAGACAGGGTTCCTTGTGTGGCCTCTGTGTGCTGTCCCTTCCCCTCGGGCTGCCTGGCCATTCTCACAAAGTTCTGTGGCTGGTGCCCCTCCTCCCTGCTCTGCTATGCCCAAGTCAGGTAATATTAGGTCCTGGCTCTCTCCTAGGCTACTGGAGTATAGGCAGATTGGGGCTCAGAAGGACACTGCCCCTTCCCCAATGCAGCTTGTAATTCATTCTGCAAATATTGCCTGAGCATGCTCCTGGCAGAGATCTCGACACAGACAGTGCAGCAGTGAGCAGAACAGACAAAATCCCTTGCCTTCCTGGAGCTCCCTCCAGCAGGGAAAGAAATGTTTTAAAAAGTAGATAAGCAAAATGCACAGTAAATAGGGCAGTGACAAATGTTATGGAGAAAAGATACTGAGCTGAAGAAGCGGGGGTGCTGGGGGGAGCAGGGAGGGAACTGCTGTGGTCATCAGCGACCTCACTGAGAAGGTGACTGACCTGGAGGAGGCAAAGGGGCAGGTGCTCTAAGGTCTGGGAGAACAGTACTGCAGGCACAGGGAACAGCAGGTGCAAAGGGTACCTGGCCTGTCTGAAGAAAGGGGAGGCTCCTAGGATGCTGACACAAAGCCGTGAAGGAAAGAAAAAGGAGAGGTGGGGTTAGTGAGGCCACGGGGAGGAGAGGCAAATGGTGACCTTCGGGTT
Organism: Dinomys branickii; assembly: GCA_004027595.1. NCBI lineage: Eukaryota > Metazoa > Chordata > Mammalia > Rodentia > Dinomyidae > Dinomys > Dinomys branickii. Next base: position 1,017 of record PVLD010012180.1, on the reverse strand, counting down.
GTGGCAGTGTCTTTGTCTGCGGTGAGATGCAAGGCCAGTAGAGAATTTTGACCAGAAGAATGGCATGGTATGAAAAGGAGCCTGGAGGAAGGTGTATTAGCTTTTCATTGCTATAATGAAATGCCTGAGGCAGCTAATTTTATAAAGAATATTTGGCTCACAGTTTTGGAGGTTCAAGGTTCAACCCTGGGTTTAACTTCATTTTCTGGATTTTTCTCATGTTCATAATGGTGCCTGCATGGACACAGTTCTGGTGAGGATCCTCTCAGCTACATGACCTCATGGCAGAGGGCAGTGGAGGGCCTGGACAGGAGTGAATGATCATGTCCCTGTGCAGGAATCCAGACAATGGGTGGTCATGGCCCCATTCAGATCTTCACAACAATTTTCTCCAAGGACTAATCAGGATACCATAAGAAATCCCTTCATCTCTTTGTTTTTTTTTTTTTTTATTTTAGAAACATAAAAGTACAAAAACATATTGACAAACAGACACCAATTATCATAAAAAATAGTAAAATCACAACTAATCTATAGACAAGGTGATATGGTTTCAACAGTGGTTATTGCTTTATCCATTGATATCTTCGAATTGTAAATGTATGAACCCATATACAGACATGCAAATTTAGTCAGACAGTTAATCCTCTCAACAACAGAAAAAACACAAAAACCAAAAATCCAAAGACAAGAAACAAAACAGGCAAACAGCAACAACAACAACAAAAAAACACCGCTTATTGCTGCTTTACATATTGATATCTTCGAAGTGTGTGTTCAGGATAACACATACAGACATACTAGATTAATATAATATTCTGTCATCGATTATTGCTTAGCATTAAGTGATATAATACAATAGTAGAACCATGTTAGCCCTCCTGCATATATGTATATTCATATATATTCATATATACATACATACATTTTTGTCTTTTTCTTTTCTCCTTTCCTTCGTCCCATCTGTTCTTTGTTTTTGAACAGATTTCCTTCATGACTCTTAGTTTATATTCCCAC
>PVLD010012179.1:0-61647 GCA_004027595.1 Dinomys branickii | reverse complement strand
GCTGTTAGAAGTAAGCCAATCAGGTGGTCTATCTGCTAGATCTGAGAAATACACTCCTTTGTCACCATTAGCGGAAAGCCCACTGTCCTACATACATAATTAAAAGGAAACACTGCCTAGCTCTTTTTACATGATTAGAGCCCAAAAATGTCTGAGTGCCAGGAGTTGTTTGTGTTTGTCTGGTTTTCTCGCAAGCATGTTAGGTTTTGCCTCTCATTATTCATCCAGCCCTTAAGACCCCCTTAAGGAATTAAAATGGAGCATCACTAGGAGACTTTATTTTGATTGTATATGCAACTGCAAGGTCTTCACAAGGTCACTATCAGTAGGATACTACAAAACATACTTTTGAAGCTAGGGTACACACACATATACTGGGGAATATCCCCAAAACACGCTTTTTGCTGAGGCTTAACTTCTTTTAACAACTTACTTTTTTATTTATCTTTAAGGGAATACTGCTGGCCCTCCTTAGAGGATTGTGGTGGAACAAATACACCTGCAGACCTAGGAGAACTTGAGGTAGCAAACATAAGGAGCACGTTCAGACCCTTTATTTAATGAAGGTTCCGTAATAAGCAGATTTGTTTCCAACACAATCCAGTCAAGCCTGGCCAAAGGGCATTTTCACAGAATTGACTGAACATATTTTAAACTAACAGATGCAGCTCTCCTGAAAACCAGGTTCAAAACCTAACAGAAATGATTCAGACAGGCTCCTCAAGTAAATTTCATCCTCTTTTATTTCTTTTAAGAAATTCAGTTTAGAATGAGTTCAGGAAGAAAAGAAAATAATCTAGGGACTTTGGGAAAATTTGCTCTTGAGATCAATGCCCAGATTTTAATTTCCACAAGCAATAACGGTTCTCATAAAAAAGGCTGCATGCATAAAATCACTTTCACATTTCCATCTCACATCAGCTTCTTCTGGTTATTTTTTACATTTTTGGAATGCATGCAACTGGAATATATGCAATTATCCGTATGTATGCTAATCAAAGCTCTTACAGTGTATTTCTCCTTGCTCTTTCATAGATAAGATAGTGTCAATGAGGAGTACATTTTATCCCTGTAAAAATGCCAACAGGTAAGCCAGATCTGGAGAACAAATCTAATCAGGTTCCACAGCGTCCTCTGCCAAAGCTCCAGAGTGACTGAAAGCAAGAATGTCTCACTCCTATCCAGAAAGCAGTGCTGAGCACATCCCCATCCACTTGGGAGAAGCTAGAAGGTGAGACAGATCCCCAAGGCTGGGGGGTGCAGCACCAGGACTGGGTGGGGACAGGAGCCAAAGGGAGGGGGACACTTACTTGTGTTCTGACATCCAACAGCAGTAGAACCTAACTTCAGGCCTGATTCCAGTTCAACCGAGGTAAAAAGACTCCAAATCCGCATGACCTGTGTCTCCGGTTGGGTCTGAAGTTGGGATCATCTCTAAAAAGGACTGAGAACACACTGCTCGGTTCCTAACTGTGATGCTGACATGCAGAACGCCAGACAGAGCCTAGAGCACGTGAGTGGCAAGCAGGGGAGGCACTAGTATGCTCCTGGCACTTGCTCTAATCCTGTGGTTGGCCATCTTCAACCCAGAGCTACATGGGCAGCCAGGCACCAGTGAGTTTACTGCAGTCCAGATGTGTATTTTGCAAGATGCATTACTGAAGCAAAGCCAATGGGATCCACCCTTTAAGGACTGACTCCTTTTCAATGAAGAAATTCCAGAGTGTGTGTGATATCTTCTCTCTTCTGGAGCACTATTTTGGGTCAGGCTCCAAAGCAGCTTCTTAACTGAGACAGGACCAGAATAGTGGCCCCTATGAAGATGGTGCTCTTTCTCTCACAACTATAGCCTCTCAAAAGGACTCTTTTGGCAGGGCTGAGGCATAGCTCAGTAGTAGATCACCGGTTAACATGCATAAGATACTGGGTTCTATCCTCACTATCGCCCCAAGTTAGAAACATCAAGGGTCACTGGGGGAAGAGATAAAAACTTCACTTACCAACACTTCAACACCTAGGATTTTGATCAAGGATAAAGAAAAATGTGTTTCTCTTTCGTGATTCATTTTTTCCCAATGTATGTCTGTGTACCCTGGCTTCACTAGATGAATTATTCTTTTAATATCTTGGTCTGTTTTTATTTGATTTAATGAATTCCAGTTATCCAGACAGATCTATCAGATCAGTAGAGGTACAAGGTTTGACACAAAAAATGTCCTGAGTCTTTCCTGTGAATGGTAATTATTTTAAGTAGATTCAAATTTATCCTTCCTAGTTTGTACCTGAGTCTTGAGGCCAACTGAAGGTGTCTAGTATGGAAAAGTTGAGAGAAAGCCAGCTCATGCTCTCTTATGACTATCTGCTGAAAGCTATGATAACCACTCCGCAATCTCAACTTGCTAACTTTCTAGTCTTTTTTGATGCGCAGAACTTTTGCTTCTAGTTTTTAAAAAATCCAGTGAACAGATTTCAAACAACGGCCCAGACGCTGCGAAAGGCAGTACCACATGAGGAATCCTAACCTTCTGTTCACTTGTTTCCCAGCAGGCTCCTGGGGCTCAGACGAGGCTGCTGGCAGAGTGCAGCGCTCAGCCACCTCATCGACCTGCAGCCCTGCTCTCCTCTGTCGCTCTTTTCTGGAATGTCTACCTTTTGGCATTTCTGCATTGCCTCTTTGCTTTGTGAGCTTTCCTGCTGAGCATTTTCCGTGGGGGAAAAAAACAAGAAATATAGTAATTTGCACACATTAAGTGGCTGCCCCAAACTCCTACACAACGCTCACAAATACATCCGCAGCCGGTTTTGTCCCGTTTCCTGGTGCACCTTCCCTGCTCACAGCCTGCCACTTGCCAATTGGAGATGCCGACCCTTCCCCTCCTCCGCTGCAGTTTTCCCAGCCACTGCCCAGCCCAGCCAGCCCCACTCTGCTCAAGTACTTAATGAGCTTTTAATTCAGTTTTGACTGAGGAACCAGCCAGCTACTGCTGCCTGGAGCTTGCATTTCCCTTTACACCTCATCAGAGCATTTCCTTAAAGATGCCTTGCCTCACAAAGACACCTTGCAGCACACCGCACTGCTTCTAGGGGAAGATGTGCTGGGCCTCACTTCACCACAGGCCTTGCTGACTACAGGCAAGGAAAAGAGTAAAGCAGGAAAAGGATGGAGATGCCTCTAGCGCCCAAACACAACTGCTCTGACCCTTGTGGGGAGCACACACTACCCCGAGTATCATTGGGCCTTCATCCCGCATGGACAGGGAGAAGGACACCGAGTAGAATGTTCTTTGGTTAAAAAAAATCATGTGCATTTTTACAAACAGATGCTTATCCTGTAACAAGATCTTGAAATGCTTCTCTCCACATGATCCCTCTGGCCAGTCTCCCTTCAGATGCTGAGAAGGTGTCTGTATCCACTGTCCCTTATCTCCCTGGACTCATCTGGATCATCAAATGGTCAGTGACCCTTGTGTGCAAAAGTTCTTCCTCTAGGCAGTGATGGGGAGCCTTTTAGAGATAAGTGCCCGAACTGCAACCCCAAGCCCACTTAGTTATCGCCAAGTACCACACTGCAATTAAACATGAATACTGAGGTTTTAGTTTATTCTTTTTGTTGTTGTTTTTGTCTTTCTGACATAGGGTCTCACTATGCAGTTTAGGCTGGCCTTGAGCTCCCTTTGTAGCCTAGGATGGCCTCGAACTTGCAAAGATGCTCCTGCCTCAGCCTCCCGAGTGCTGGGATTACAGGGTTGCGCCACCAGACCCAGCTGATGTTTTAGTTTTAAAAAAAACAATTGTTGTCTGATGCTCAGCTGCTGGGACAACTTCGCTTGTGTGCCAACAGAGAGGGCTCTGCATGCCCATGCGTGTCATAAGCTCGCCATGACAGCTCTAGGAGAAAAGGTTAAAAAAACCTCTCTGAAGCGTAATGTGCTGCCATGTGCCTTGTACACAACAGTTTTCCCTTTGTCAACCCAAAAGCCAGGGTGTTGTCACACAGAATGTCAGAGTATGGAGCTGCAGTCAGAAGACCTAGGTTTAAGTCCTCTCGTCAGCTCTATGATCTGAGACAAGTGACCCCCGAGCCCTGTCTATGCGATACTGACAATAAGAACGCCCGCCTCTGACAGTTGCTGGGAGGGTAGAAAGCAATGGGGTCATCTGAGCCATTAAAATATTTAGTACTATGGTGATTTCTCCCTCCTGGTCTGTCTGCTTCTACAGTCAGGCTGTGCAGCTCCTATGTCCTGGCGCTTGGCATGCCCTGGCGCGCTATCTCCCAACATGGGCTCATTTCGCTGGCAACAGCAAGACCAACACGTCTGATGAGCTTTTTCAATCTGAACAGCAATGCATAGCTTGACACATAATACGCATGCTTATGGTTATATATGCCGGAAGTAATATCTCTATTCTAGAGATTTTAACCAACTCAGGTATGACTTCTTTCAGTCCTAATTTAGTTTTGATTCTGGGTCTATGGAGTCTGACAAAATTGTCTGACTGAAGTAGCCACGCAGTCATTCAACAAATATATATGAAGCATTTTGGGGGGTGCTAGGTCCTGAGGATATGGTGGTTAGCAAGACTTACTTTCTAGCTGGGGTAAAGGCCAAAAATAAATAGGTAATAAGAAAAATGTCATGTAGTGATTGGCAGAAAATTAAAATATGGGCAAAGAGTCAGACTGGTGACCATTTTTTTACCTTTAAGGCCAAAGAATATTATACCAAGAAATCCACTTAGAACTACCAGATAAAATTATATTCTAACGAGTAGGTTTTGGTGGTTTCTGTACTCTGACTTAAAGCCTATCAAGCTTCTGAAAGAATTAAAGAAACAACTGTGGAGCCGGGCACGGTGGCGCACGCCTGTAATCCCAGCACTCAGGAGGCTGAGCTAAGAAGAACACAGAGAGTTCAAGGCCAGCCTGGGCTACTTCCTGAGTTCAAGCCCAGCCTGAACTACATAGTGAGACCCTGTCTAAAAAAAATCAAAAACAAAGAACAAAAAAACCCTATGGAGAGCTCACCGGTTGTACATGCCTGGCTTGCTTCGGCGGCACTGAATGAAGACAAAATGTCTTGAGCCATACAGAAAATAGTGAAAACAAAATTTCTTCTTTAAACATATTCTTTATTACAACATAGGCACACCCAATCCATGGACTGCAGGCTAGACATACCCGAGGCATCCATGTAAAACTGTGGACTCAGATCTTTAAACAAGAAAGAGAGCAAAGAGAAAAGGAAACTTCTGGGGAAAATATTAATAAGTAAACATAACCCAAGAGATAAAACTCTGTAACAAATTCATAATAAAACTGTTTGAATAGAATATCTTCATAAACAAAATACTCAGAAAAGCAGTGGTTCACCCAGCAGACTACGGGCTACCCATCCCAGGCCCCAGAGGGAAGACTCCTTGAGGGTGCACACAGGAGCTGGTGATGGGGCCTCACCCCTCAGAGTTAAAGGCCACACCCCTTTAACAACAGAGGCAACTGCGTGGGCTCCTCACAGTCTCTAGGTCTCAGATATGAAGTTGGCACCCAGCAGGGAGATGCGGTGTCAGTGCCACCAGGGTAGGGTTTCCATCCAGCTCATCATCTGTCCCTTTTTAAACCATGAAACACCCAGAGAATAGTCAATTTAGTGTCATTCAACAAAACAGCACTGGTCTTCAAGATGCCCCAAAAGATTCTAACCCATAACTGACACAAGAAAGTGAATTTCAAGGTAGGGCATGGTGGCATAGGCCTGTAATCCTAGCTACCTGGAAAGCTGAGGCAGGAGGATCACAAGTTTGGGGCCAGCCTCGTCAGTACAAGACCTTGTTTGTGGTGGCACACTTCTGTAATCCCAGCACTCAGGAGGCTGAGGCAGGAGGATCGTTGTGAGTTCCAGACCAGCCTGGGCTACAAAGTGAACTCAAGGCCAGTCTAAACTGCATAGTAAGACCCTGTCTCAAAAAAAGACAAAAAAAAAAGATTAAAAACTAAGAAGGGCTGGAGATGTACAAGCCCTAGTGGTAGAGCAGAGCTCCTTTCTTCCTCAGGGGATACACCTTGAGGATATAGAAATCAAGTAGAAATTAAAGGGATGCCAGTTCTCTTTCTTCTACTTTCAGATGAGGAAACCAATGTGAAAACCTCTGGAATCTATTCTTACGCACTAGAGAATGTTTGATCCTTACATGTTAAAAAAGAGCCATTTAATATTTTTCTGCACTCACCCATGGCCTGCCTACCTTATAGGGCCAATATGGCATGCAGAGGCAAGTACTGATTATGATACTATTTCACAACTGGAACTGTACTGTAAGAAAGAGGAAAAATGGTTAGAATTGCCTTATGTTCAGACTTTCTTTGCATTAAGAAATAATTCTTATTTGTATTCAAAATGTAAATATAAGCCACAGGGAGTGAACGGGAAATAGGGCACTACCTGTGCTCATGTACCCTCCTCTCTCAGTGACCTAATACAGATCAGACAAGACCTAGGAAAGTTTTTAGAGGAGCCTCATAAGTACAATGAGGTATCTAGAGGATTTACTCAAACCTATGAACTAGAGTAGGAAGATGTGATACTATTCTTAAACACTGACTTCTAATGAGAGACAAGCAGCATCACAAGCTTCTGTCACATTTGGAGAGGAACATCATATTAATGTTAGAATGTCAGAACACAGGCAGCCAGGGGAACAGCAGATTTGCACTAGAACCTAAATAGTCCCTATATGAAACCCCCACTGGCCTATCAACCAGACAGGAGACTGGAATCAAGGATATTTTCAGACACGTACTCTTGAAGGTTTAAGAAGGACAAGAACTAAGCCCTTCAGTTATTTTAGATTATTATTTTCTCCATTCACCAGGGGAAAGATGAGAATCCCTCTGCCTTCTTAGATCATTTATAAGAGGCATTAATGAAACATACATCCCTAGTTCCTGATTTGACAGAAAGATATATTATTCTTAAAGACAAGTTTATTACCCAGGCAGCCCCAGGTATTAGGAAAAAGCTACAAACAGATAGCTCACATGATACTTTAGTAAGAATTGCCTACTCAGTATTTTTTTAATCAAGACCAGTAGGAAACCAAGGAGAGAAAAGAGAAAAAGACTGCCTTCGTTGTGACCTTAAAAGGAATAAAATCTAAGTTTAATTCTCAGGGCTCCAAGAAGAGCCTGACAACTAACTCACCTGCTACCACTGAGGAAAACCAGGCCACCTTAATTAAGATGGTCTGCTGTAAGAGGCCCCCCCAAGCCATCCTCTGTGAAGATGACCATTAAAAGTTGGACTGTGCTCTGAGGCTTGCACCTATCTTACCAGCTGGCACAGCAAGACTAAGGGTCCTGGGACCCTCTTTGCCTTTCCTTCTGGTTGGACTGTCATCCCCACAAGAAGCCCTGGGTAATCATGACTATAGAGGGAAAAGGAACTAGCTTATTGCTGGACACTGGCATGTGTCTCTCAGTCCTTCTTTCCAATCCTGCCCTTCCTTCCCGCTGTCATACCTCAGGGAAAGGAGTCACTGGAGAGGAGCTAACATGCTATTTCTCACAACCCTTAGGCTGTAACTGGGATGGTTTTCTTTTTACACATTCCTTTTCAGTTAGGCTTGAAAGTCCAGTCCCCTTCCTGGGGTGGGATAGTTTATCATGTTTGAATACTATAATAGATATGCACCAAAGTCAGGTACTCTGCCTCCCTTCATGGAGACAGAAATAACCCTGGGGTACAGGCAACTAAAGGCAGAATAGGTAGAACAGAAGAGCTCCCCCAGTGCAAATACACCTCAAAGATGCTACTAATTTTCCTCACCAAAGACAATACCCTCTAAGGCCAAAAATTAAAGAGAGGATTATTGCCTACAATTGGTAATTTACAAGTACAAGGTTTACTTCTAGTTTGCAATAACCAGTGCACTATTCCAACCTTGGGAGTTCAAGAACACAGTGGGGAGTGGCTGGTACAGGACCTTAGACTGCTAAGTGAAGCGGCAGTGCCAATCCACCCAGTGTACCTAACCCGTACGCTGTCCTTTCTCAAATCCTGGAAGGTGCCAGTTGGTTTTCAGTGTTAGAGTTCAAAGCCCTCTTTTGTACCACTTTACCTGGAAAGTCCCAGTTTCTTTTTGCCTTTGGAAACCCTCAGGACCAGGTCTCTCAACTGACCAGGCCTCTCAACTGACAAAAGCTCTCCAGCCAAGGCACCCATGCTCTGCTGAATTTCATAGCAGACAGGGGTTATAAGGTTTTTAGGTCTAAAGCACAACTTTGCAGGTTTGAGGTAAAATTCTTGGGCCTTATCATATCCAAGGGAACCCCAAGGCTGGAAAAGAGAAAATTATACCAATACTTTCTTTCCCATAGCCCAAGACTTTAAAACAGCTAAGGGAATTCCTAGAAATTATAGGCTTTTGTCCTCTTTGGATAGCAAAATATAATGCAATTGTATAACCCCTCTATCAGCTCATAAAGGAAGCCCAAAAGACAGATACCCATAGTTTAACCTGGGAACCTGATTCCCAAAATACATCCCAGGAGCCTAAACAAATGCTAGTAAATGCCCCAGCACTGAGGACACTGTGTTAGTCTCTATGTTGATGAAACATGGGACACGGCTTTGGGAGTGCTTACACAGGATCAGGGCCCTACCTAGTCAGCAGCCTGTAGGGGGTCTGAGTCACAAATTAGACATGATAGCAAAGGAGTGGCCTGCATGCCTTAAAGCTGTGGCTCCAGCAGTTCTCCTAGTACCAGACATACCCAAGTTGACTTTAGACAAAGATCTCACTGTATATACAGCTCATAATGTGGCAGAACTTCTTTCTTCCAAAGGGAGCCTATGGCTATCAACAACCAACTTCTTAAAAACCAGCCACCACTTCTAGAAGGACATGTTCCTCCTTAAATCCTGCCACCTTTATACCAGAGAAGGAAAAAAAACTGACGCTCAAAGACATGACTGCAAACAGGTAATTCTCCATTCTTCTGCAACCAGAAAAGACCTGTTGGACACATCCCTCACTGACCCTGAGTTCCTTCCTAGAAAATGGGACAAAAAAGGCATGGTATATAGTAGTGACTTTACATCAGACACTTTAAAGTTCCTCACTTGCTCCCGGGACTAGTGCCCAGCTAGCAAAACTCAGCTCTGACAAGGGCTTTACAACTCAGTGAGAGAAGAAAGTCAATATTTATACTGATGATGATTATATGTGGTTAACTCCAAGTACAGGACAACTTAGTAAAAAGGCCCCTTATGTTGGGACTAAAAATTACTCTTACTCTCATTGGCCTAACTCTACCAAGTATGTGGGACAGACGTCCCTGGAGCAGTGCATACACACCGTACCAGGCTACAGACTTTTACAGGTTAAAGACTGGTTTGCAACAGACTGGTTTAATCACTGAAGAATTAGATGGGAAACTCCTAAAGGCACTTGTGGGTCGTGTAGAGCCAGTGTGTGCCCCTGGGTACCCCCTGTATAGATTTGGAGAGATACACTGGGACTTCTGTGGTTACAAGGCAGGAGTGTCAAATGTATCAACAAACCTGCAAACTTACCCCACCTACGACATCAATGGTCTAGAAGTGTGTTTCACTGGTATGATCATTTGGCTTCTAACTTTACCCCTTTGCTAGGATTAGAGGATGACTTGCATAGAGGCCTAGAGGCCTTGACTAACTATACTTAGTAGGCCTTAAGTGACACTGCATTGGTCTCTCTCCCCTAAATGACGAAGTAAAATTAATGAGGCAAGCTGTCCTCCAAAATTGGATGGGAGCAAACATTCAAAATGTAAAAGCTCAATGTTGTGTGTACTTTCTTGATCTTTCTGCTAATATCTCAGTGGCTGTTCAAAATATTAAATTACAGGTTAATGCCATGTCAAATTCTAAAATTCCCTAGACTTTCTTCTTGCCCTCTTTGTGGGAGGCTATGACTAGCTCTTCCCGGTAAAAACTTTTGTTATGTTCATAATAAGTCTCGTTGATCTTATTATTTGGCCCATGCATACTTAACTGTTTCTTTGGCTTTGTCTTCTCCAGACTTAAAGCTATATACCTACCCAAGACGAGGAAGCATGGCACCTACCAAGGGCCTTTGGATAGACTGCTGAGCACAACTATGACCCATTCGGCCTCAAGTAACCAGAACAGTCACGGCCCCTTGACAGTTAAGGGTACCTCATATTATAGACAGTGAAGTTAGTCAGAAATATTATAGGCAGTCAAACGGGGCTAGGCCTTCAAGAGTCAATGCAGAAGATGAGAATACATTACAACTGTGTTGAAGGCCAGACCTCAAGATAAAAGATAGAATGACACACGTTTTCACAGGGATGAACAGCAATGATTGATATTCTAAATAGGCATCAATCACCTTGGGTGGGGGACCAAAACCTCCCCAGCCCACCCCTTCCTGGAAAAGTCCTCATTTGCTTCATATACACTTGCTATGTGACTTGCTTCTCCACTAGATCAATATTATCTAAGTGACTATACTGGCAGTCTTACTAGTTGACCACAGTTTGCCCTACCTTACACCCACCTTGCGATTTTCCACTGTATCAATATTACCTAAGCGACTATATTTACAATTTTATTAGGTGATCACAGTTTTGTCCTACCTTATACCCACCTCATGATTCTACTTCATAAAGCTTCCCCTGAGAAGGGGGCTTGTGACTAACTCACTTTCCAGTCTCCTCTTTTGTCTTAGAAGCTTTCTTTCTCCAAAAAATATACAGTGGACCCTTAGCTTACTAACTCAAGGTGTTCCCGAGGGCTGGTTGGAACTCAAGTTGTCAGCTGAAGGCTCAGGCTCCTCTACAGCCTTCAAAGCCTCTCTCCTGTATCCGGGCGGATCTTGGTGTCCGTAGAGAGACACTGGCCTGGAATTCCTCAACTAACCCCACACAGGAAAGGGTGTTGTAACATTCCTTCCAGAACTCCTCAAGGGTTAAACCTGTACTGAGACCATCTGGAAGCACAAGTGGCCAGGATTTGGGTCATAACTTAAGACTCTGGTCAAAGTTAAAACTAAAATTCCAGTTATAATCCAAGTTGTTTGTATGTCAGCCTGGTTGTAACTTGAGGGTCCACTGTAGCTTTCTTTCCCCAATAAATATTTCTTCCTCTTAACCTGTGTTACTCCTTAGAATTCATTCTTCAATTTTGGGGAACATGAACTTGGCCAATGCAAAGCAGGTTGGGAGTTACAATACATCCCTTATAGTATTTGGATTATTTGAAAGTCATGTATCATCCCTGTATCATAAGGACTGAGGCAGCCCTGATGTTGGAAACCAGGGCTGAAGATGCCAGCTGGCCCTTTCTTGCACAGAGATGCATGGCCTTTATTTATTATTAATCAGTAGGAAGGGCTGAGAAACAAGCCCTTCTAATACTGTAGTTTGAGGTTTCAAAGAGCACAGCAGCATTGATTAAATAAATGAATGTACAATAGTTAAAAGGAGGCTTTGCAAATGAAGCAGATGGGTATAGAGAATGATTTAGACTAAAAGCTACAGTATTTTTAAAATAGCCACATAAATATATCCCACACAAGCTGTAAGCCCTCCTGTTCCTATCTGAGAAGAGCTGTTAAAAATAGATACCTGACATCTAATCATCAAATAGATTACCTTAAAGAGATGTGTGTTTTAAACTCCAGCTGACAATGTCCTCTACAGTCCAGGCACATAGCCAGAAGTGGATGAATGGGGCCAGACATCTTAAGAGGAGCCAAAATATTCCCTGTGGAGACAGGTGTAAACCTAGGAATGGTGGTCTACCTGTCTGCACTTCCAGAAAGATGGTCCTGGCTACCATCAGAAGGAAATGGTACTTGTTATAGTGGCAAACGTTATAATGACAAACACTGTATCTGGGCTCGATCTGGACCTGATCCTCAGCAGCTCTTGCAACAAGGTTGAAATCTGGAACAAGGAAGCACTGGGTGACGACTCTCTCGGGTGGCCAGACAGATTGAGAGCCTCTATTCTACAGACTGCTCGGGGCTGGGTGCAGGGCTGGCCTCCCTGGATGCTTTCCGTGGGGCCCTTTCAATTCCAGGTTTCAAATTTGTCCCTCATCACATTAAGGATGATACCTACCAACGACGTGACTGCTAGGATTTGTAACCTGAGATAATTGTATGGGGCTGTTCCAAGTTAGAAAATGAGAACAAGGTGGCTTCTCTGAATGAAGAAAAGACCTCCAACCAGCAGAAAGCCAGGAGATGGATGAGTCAAAGGTAACAGACAGGAGCCAGAGGCTGATGTGAGAACTAGAACCATCAATGGGAAGGAGGGCCAGGTCCAACACAATCTGAATACTGGCAACCCAAAGCTGCATACTGGAGCTGATCCTCAGCACACACACGCTTGGGCAGGGGAGATTATGCACTAACGGAGAGCCATGGAGGTGCAGAGGCCTAGGAAAGCCTTCCACAAAAGACAGAACCAACAGAGGACTCAAAGACTGATATGTAAGTGGGGCAAGGTTCACCCAGCAAGGAAGCTGCAAGCCCTGGGAAACAGGCACCCTAGGATGGAGCAATGCAGTCCATTAGACGGCCTGGAGCCTGCAGCTCAGAGAAAACCTTCGTTTTACAAAGATATGAAGGTTCAGAAAGACTCACAGAACAGGATGACACACAAGGAGAAGCCAAGTCTGGTGACCCGGATGCCTGTCTTCCCCAGAATACCCACTGCAGAAAGGGAACTCGGAGCTCACTGCCCAACTCCCCTGCCCACGTCTGCCCTCTGTGGCACAGCAGACTACAAATTCCCTCAAGTGCTACCACCTCAAGTGGCTTAAAAGTTGTTTTTTGAGTCTTAACCTAGATATTGCTCAAATTCCTTCTTGACAGCCACAGATGGGGTGCAAGAGAAGCAGGTTAAACTCAACTCAGGTTACTGATTTGGATCAGTGATGACAAAGACATGCAGTCTCATCCACCTGGCCTAGAGCAGGTCACACGTCCTCCCTTCTCTTAAAAAAGGAACAGGCTAGAAGTAGTAACTGCCTTATTTACAAGAGTGTTTCTAAGGGAAGCAGGGAGCTCCCTACCCCGAGTGCACCCCACAGTCCTTTTCCTTCCTTTGCTCACTGCACTTCGCTCTCACGGTCTTCAGAGACCCCTTGTGGCAAACTCTAAGAGACAGATGGATGAAAACCCTCACACATCACAAAGGCGGGCTTCAGACAGGGCAGCACAACACTGCTGAGAAGCCTTCACTGTGCCCTAATTAATATTCTACCCGGGTGCACTCACAAAGCTTAAAGGCCTCAAAGTGGAAAGGGAAGTATTTTTTAATGATGACGGCTTAATATTTACCAAGTCCCTATTGTGCTGCGTCCCCAATAATGTGTGTAAACACCAGGGACCCTGGGAGATGATCGAATCTACATGAGAAAGCAAGAATTATGTGAACATCCCTACATTTCTTCAGAAAATATTTTATAAGCACAACCATACAACTGCACAGGGAATAGGCAGAAAGCTGCTGATAAGTGACTATTGTTAACCTGTTTAAAGTGGCTTTCTTCTTCTTAGAACCATTTTATATTCTCTCTCATGAAGGCATAAGAGAGTAAGAGAGGAAAACAAGTAAGAAGGCATCCCAGTTATGTCACGGTCCTTACAACAAAGATTTTCCTCTCGGAAGACAGCTCAGAGGGGATTTAAATTGTCATATTAACAATGACTTTCACAGGAAAACAATCCTTCTGCCCCTCCTCTCCGACATCTTGTCACTCACACATCAGCCTGCGGAGGGTCCGAATTACCCCTCATTGGCATCAGCTCTCAGGCCTCACCGTGTCCAGTCCTCTGCCAAGGGGCCTGGTGAGCCTCTGCACTCTCTGGGCATGACAACTCAGTGCTAGTGCATCATCAGGCTTCAAATGGGTAGTCATTTCTGGACTTTATCAACACCTATTTCTTTCATGAGCTGCTGTCCATAGGGCCAAAGTGTGAGCTGGAAGTGCAAAAGTCCCATGGAGGTAGAAGAGAGGGCAGAGGACATTGGGAACATCTCTGACTTTGACCTGCCCTGCGCACACCTCTGCAGCACCTCTAACAGTTGGGGGTGAGATGCCTTTTTAGTTTAGAGGGGTCTCACAGAGAGCCACATTTTTAGTCCGCTCATCCCTTGCCAGTAACACAGCACTGTGGTAGTGGGTATTGACAACAGCTACCACTTACTGACTCTTTATTTTATGTGTTCTTTGCTTGTCCTAGCATTAATTCTAATGCCTAAGAAGAACTATACAATTAACTTCATTATATATGTGGGGAAAGTCAGGTGCAGAGAAATTAGGCGATGGATCCAAAGCCATATGGTTGGCGGACGCCAGGGGCATCTGGCATCTTCTTTTCTCTGGACCTCTTAGTCCCACTGAGTCAAATGCTCTGGCTGAGTTGGGACTGTGCTCTTCTCTGTCCCTTGGCCTGGGGTTCTTGCAGACAGGTGATTCGAAATCCTAAGAGAGAAGCAATAGGTTCCTCCAGCACCACCATGCTGCCCAGGTCTGGGCATCACTCAACAGTCACACGATGTAAACAGTGTATCCTAGGGTTAAGCTACAGAATCAGGACTGTGTTCTGGGTTCCTTGTGGCCTATGAAAACTCCCCGGCCCCCTGTGCCTACGCCTATCCATCCACCCAGGCAGCCTGAGCACTTGCTCCTACCTACGGGCAGTCTTGCTTCTCCTTTAAGCTCTCCTGAGACAAAGGTTCTGCAAGGACCTCTACTGAGTCTCACTGAAGATTTCTGTCCCCGAGCCAGTGGGGGAATCTTACTATTTGACCTGTTCTTCACTTTTAGAGAATTGAGAGTTTTCACAAGTCTTTGCTGTTGAATATAGATAGGTACATACACCTGTTTCAAGAACCAGCCCTGTTCACTCTACTATAGACTGAAAATTAAACAGAATAAAATGATTACATTTTGAGGCTACTAGATTGATATGCATAGAGGCACTATGGGATAATCCCAGGAACATTTATACATGTTTCCTACCTAAAAGGAGTACAAAAAAATAAGGCTTATTTCAAAACAGTATAATCAGTGAGGCTATTCCCTGCCTACACTCACTTCTTAGACAAGTCATGGTTGTTTAAATAACTTCAGCTATTTCTGGCTAGCAAAATAAGTATAGGCTCACAGAAAAATATCACTTGCAGTAAAAGACCTAATACTACTATTGCTCTTGATTAAAGATGTTACTCATTGTTTAGCATCTTTTTAAAAATAGCTGGGAAGCAGCCATAGGGATTTTTTTTGGTTTGTGGAGGATTCTTTTCATTCCCAACGTACAACTGAAAACCATCCTTCGTTCTCTGTCCCTAATCTACAATAACATCTCCTTCCTCCTGCTTCCCAATTCTCATTTGTGGTCCAAGTGAAAACGGAAATACAAAGGAGGAAGCAGACTCAAGTATTACCCTAGCCACTCAGGAGGCCGAAGCAGGAAGATCTCAAGTTCAAGCCTAGCCTGGGTACTTTTGTGATTCAGTGAGACCCTGTCTCTAAAGAAAACTGGCTGGGAATGTGGCTCAGTATGAAGTCCCTGGGCTCAAACCCTAGTACTGCAAAAATAAAAAATAAATTTTACAAAGGGGTAGTGCCCTTGCCCAGCATGTGGGAGGCCCTGGACTCAATCCCATTACGAAAACAGAAGAAAAGAAAAGAGGACAGGAAAGGGGGAGAGAGAGAAAAAGAGAACGTGGGAGATAGAGGACCAAGGAGGCAAGAACATAATTGCTGAAACTTCTTCCCTTGCTCAGTTCAAAATCACATTTTAACCTCTGCCCATAAAAACCACAGCAGCCCCAGAGCGGACCACAGAAGATGGTGGGCAAAAAAGAGCGGACAGCGGGAGCGAGTGGCCCTGTTTCCTGTGGTTGCTCCCAGTTGCTCTGCACCTTCCCACCGCCCTCTCAACTTAAAACGACCATCAGTAAGGCCTGCATCTCACATTACTCAGTCATGGAAAACTGTTCCCCTTAAAACTGGACTCAGACGTGAGTTTCTCAGGAAACGCTTTCATTCCTGCAGGGCCTGAAATCCCTTTTCGTCTTCAGCAATGTTCTTTTCTCCAGTTCCATCACTTAATGCCCTGGAGGCTTTTCCTCTGAAATCCATCAATGCCAACTTCTCATGACCATTAAGAGATTAGAAGGCATTTCTTCCTCCAGGGTGTAAGTTAAATCACCAGTGTAATGGTGTTTATCAACAATGCCACACCAGATGGTCAACACAAACATCACTGTACACACACAGCCAGGCAAAAAGAGAGCCCCGTGGTAATTACTCGCTGGTCCCCTGAAGCAGGCATCTCTGCGGCTCTTCACTGTTAACATACGCTACCTACCTGCCTTCCCTGGAGCTTCCAGTTTTGTTCTCTCAACAAGATTCCAAAGACTTTCCAAAGGATTCCAAAGAAATAAGCCCAGTGAAGTCGTAACCAAGGAGTAATCTTTATTTTAATTAATTCCGAAATATTCAAAGAAAGATCAATTCTCTAAGACCTTTCATCAGGTCTGATTCTTTTTTTTTTTTAATCTTGACTAAGTCTCCTCTATCTTAGTGGCAGCGAAACAGGCTTCAGAGACTGTCAGACCTGAGTTCAAATCCCAGCACTGCAACTTAGCAGCTATGACCTTGGGAGACGATTTACCCTCTCAGGCCCTTAGGTTCCTCCCTGGCAATGAGAATAACAGCACCCACGGGCTGCTCCTAGGGCTGCTGTTAGAACTGAGTGACATCCCCTTCCTGCGTAGACTGGTATACAGATAGTCAATAAAAGCATGTGGCTCTAAGGACTAGGATAATTATAATTAGACTGTTTCAACCCCTAACTTCCCGTGCATGAGTCCTTCCAAAATCAAATTACATGCATTTATAGAAAACCTCTTTGGACCCTGAATCCCCTTCCTGTCTCAAACACATCTGCTCTTCCCTGGACTGCTCCATTCAAACATCTACTGCCCACCAGCATGGACTGCTCACCCACTTCACAGAAGGACAGTCCCAGAACAAAACAGCACCTTTTCGCATCATTTTTCACAGTCCAGAAACAATTAGTAGAGATGCTGGGACTTTGGTTTTACAGCAAGGATCCACCAGGGCAGTGGTAGTGAGCCTATGGCACGCATGCTGCAGTGGGCTGTTTGTATCATTAAAAGCTCTAAAATGTTCGCCATCACTGCACGAGCGATGGCTGTGAATCTTATCAGGTAGTATAGGCTGCCTAACTGTTCTCTGCCACTGTCAGGGACTGAGATCAATAATTCCTTGCGCATTCTGCTGCCCACTTGCCCCAGAGACCAGGCCCCTGCCCTGGGACCCAAGGTGCCCTCCTCACCCAGACCCCTGGCGGGGTCGAAGCCCTGCCTGCAGTCCCTGCCATCCCATCTCCAGCTCGTCGTTCGGCTTCCACTGGCCGCACCCACAGCTGCAGCTGCTGACCTGTTCTGCTACAATTTGATTTTCAAATAAGTTAACAAAAGTAAGGGACTAAATAATAAATTGGTGATTTGTGGTTAGAGCAGCAGTGACAAAGGCCTTTGATTAACTCCCAGTGCCACAGAAAGGCAGCTCAATAACACCACTGCTGGTACTTTATACACAAACAAGGCCTCTTGGCTGTCCTGGGGTTTTTGTTTTGTTTTGTTTACAAACTACCCTCTAAATCCAAACTGAGTGAAAACAACATCTTTGGTAGAAAAAAACAGATCAAGACAGAGACAAATGAAATATTTGTATATGGTTACAATTAAAGGCAGTTGCTTAACATCCATTTGCTTAACACACGTTCATTCAGTACCAAGTGCTGGCCATTGGCTCCCTGGCCCGTGTGGGAAGGGAGCGGGGCAAGAGGAAGTAAAAATGATCAAGATGCAGTATGTGCATGGCCCAGTTCCCCAAGACGAAGGGATTTATGTATGACAAACACACCAGTAACAACAGTAACACTGATGGACCCCTTTCCGTGCTGACACTCCGTGTAACTCTGGTCTCATGCTGCGTCCCTGTGTAAGTGAGGGAAAACATTCACAGCAAGGGAAAGGAACCAGAAGAATCACCTTTGAGTCCCTAAATCTTATCAGGTCTAGTTTCTCTAGAATGCAAATAGAACTGATGGGCAATTCTGATGTGCAGAGCTGCTCTGCGACTGAAAGGAGGTAACCTACAAGGACCACCTTGTAAAGTAACTGTACAAATCAGAGCTTCCATTATCATCACTGAAATTTAACAACCATTTTTTAGGATCAGAAACCAATAGCTCCTGTCCCTCCTGTCCCCAGGCATCTCTGCCGTCTCTCATGCTTCTACTGCCCAATGAGCGTACAATGAAGAGCTCGGATTAGGTGGCTTTCCTACTTCAATTTCAGGTTGCCTATGAGGATGAGATTCTGAAAGACCCTGCTCATCACTTGTCACTGGTACACGAACAAATGCTCCTGTCAGTCTTGTAAAATCCTGGGTTTTTTTCTAAGTTGGATGCTTATCCCCAGAGTGGCTGAAGAAATTTGGCATGCATGGAAGTCAGGTGGAAGGGGGCGCTGCCCCAGCCTGGCTGGGGTTCCTGTTGCCTTCCAGCCATGGGCAAAGCCAATGTGATGGTGAACGCATGAAGAAAACCCTGTCTCAGAAGTGGAGGAAGTGAGCAGCGGGAAAGGCTGGAGAGCAAACCCAAGCACCTAGATGCCTGCTCAAAAGAAAAACCCTTCAACAACCCCTTGAACTCTCTGCCACATTTGCTATCAAAAGGCTACTCAAAGGTAGAAGGAACTGTCATCATGAACGAAGTGATTTAGGGAGCATTTCCAGAACAGCCACTGTCTGTCAGTGGATGGAAACATCACTGCTCTCCACTTCACTGACTTTGGGGACACAAGGTGGAGAGACCCCATAAGGCTATGTGCCTGCCACGACATGCATCATTTCTTGGTAAAGGACATTACCTCTCACAGACTTAAACACTCTGTCCTGTACTTTTGTGGGTTGTTTTTTGTCCTTTTGAGACAGGGTCTCACTATGTAGTTCAGGCTGGCCTTGAGCTCACTTTGTAGCTTAGGCTGGCCTTGAACTAGCAACAATCATCCTGCCTCAGCCTCCCAAGCGCTGGGATTACAGGCGTGCGCCACCATGCCCAGCTGTACTTTTGTCGTTAGTATAACTACTAGAAACTCCTAGAGGCAGGAACACACCAAGCTGCAGCCCCGTTTTCCTGCCAAGTCACATTCTCCATCGCTGCTCATGTCCTCGATGGCAGCAAGAGAGCCACCAGGGGCCCCCAGTTCCTCCAGGGTTCAACCAGAGCTCCTGCACCCAGAATTTAAGTGCTTCCCCAACTTGATCTCTGCTCCTACCTAGGAGGAGCAAGATGCAGAAAACACAGGATTGCCACCCTCCAAGAGTTCAACAACACAACGCACGCAGCTAAATGTTGGATATAAAATATTTAGAAATCATCTAGTTTACTCTATAATCAAATGCTAAGCAGAGAAGGGCCACACTCCCTCGGCATCTCCATTTTGCCAGAATGTTCAGCCTTCCTTTAGCAAAGTGAACTCTCCTCAGAGGAACACTGACTCCACTACTCAATCCAGAGACTAATAATCTCGGCTTGGGAGCACCCGGAGCTTCAGAAATCTGCCTGTGTGATGGGTGATTTCAGGTGTCACCTGACTGGAGAAGTGGTACAGCATTGCCCCCGGGGTTTCTGGGGAAGAGCGGTGTGTGAGCCGAAGGGTAAGTCCAATCCCCTGGGGCTCCCACAAAACAGAGAGGCAAAGCAAAGGCCAGCACGTTCTTCTCTCCTGGAGCTGCCAATCTCCAGGACGCCCTGATGGCCCTCCTGTCATAACTCTGGTTCTTGGCCTTCTGGGGTCAAGGACCTGTGCCACTGAACCCAACTGCTCAGGCCTTCAGGCTCAGGGTACGAGGGGCACCATCAGCTTCCCTGAGGTTGAAATTTTGGACAGGGCCACTTCATCAGCCCCCCAGGGTCTCCAGCTTACAGATGGCCTATCCTGGGACTTCTTGGCTTCCATAATGCGGTGAACCGATTTCCCTAATAAATCCCTCTCATGGACACACACACATACACACAAGTTCATCTATGCATATCTCCTATCGGTTCCATCTGAGAAACCCTGACTGTCATCACCTGGATTTCTCAGGGCAAAGTTCCCCAGATGAAGCTTGGAATGTAGCAGACACTGCCAGGAAGCTCCACAATTAGCAGGAATTCCTCGGATGCTTGTTCACAGCAGAAGGAAGAATGCACAAAGGGAAATGAGTGGGCCAACTCAATACCAGCTGGGAGCAGTGGTGCACATGTATAATCCCAGCTACTCAGGAGGTAGAGGCAAGAAGATTGCAAATTTGAGGCCAGCCTGGGCAATTTAACAAAAACGTATCTCAAAATAAAATTTCCGAAACGACTAGGGATGTAGCTCAGTAATAAAGTGCTTATCTAGCATGTGTGAGGCACTGGATTTCATCCCTACTAGAAAGGAAGAAAAGAGGGCAGGGCAGAAAGGTTAATACCGACCAGAATCCCCAGAACCAGTGATATGAGGGGCAAGGCTTCGGTGAACAAGGGGCAGCTTCTGAGCCTGGTCTCAAAGAGCAGCACGACTGGCAGGCCTTTTTCTCCAAAGCCTTCCCTCACCATCTGGCCGGGGACCTGTGTGTTTATGCAGGAAAACCCTGGCTGGCACAGCTCACAGGCTTGGCTGGGCAGGGCGCTGGGCAGCACCGAATGGTGAACTCTACTTCTCTAACACTTTGTGCCGACTCTCGCCTGCCTGTGGCCATCTGTATTGACCAAATTAACTGCAAGTTGTCAAACTTCCCTTCATGTTGTGTAGGCACCACTCCTGAGTCTGTTTACAAATAGATGAAGCTGTTAACAGCACACTGGAAAGAGACCAAAATCACCCATTTGGTCCAAGAACATGTCAGGCTAACATACACTTGGAGGAGAGTCCCCCAGGCTGGGCAGCATTATACACAGGCACTCAGTGGGTCTATCCCAGTTCCCTGGATCTAAATCCTGTTCCTGCTGGTCAGAAGAACACTTCATAAGCACAGTATTTCTGCAACTCTAATGGCGTCTGCTCACCTCCATGTGGCAGAGTCAGTGTGGGTAGGAATTGGAGACACAAGCAATAAAGTAGTAAATGCTTCCCTCGGCAGCATCATAAGCTAAATAATAAAAGTAATAATATTTCCATGCTAATTTTTGCTAGTACTGGGGAGGGACTAGTACTGGGGAGGGAACCCAGGGATTGCTAAACTACATTCCTGCCCTACTTTGAGATAGGATCTAAGTTGCCCAGGCTAGCCTCAAGCTTGTGATCTTCCTGTCTCAGCCTCCCACATAGCTGGGAATATATAGTGTGGTGCCATGCCCAGTTTATATAAATATTATTTGCCTTTGTTTTCACTTTTGTTCAATATGGGAGAGATCTGCAGGACATTAATCAGCCATAAGTTCCAACAGACTTTGTCAGAAATTGTGCTTCCTTTTGTTTTAAACATGTTTTCCCCTCCTGGAGAAATTATGTTCTAAAGATCATCTTGTCAATCTAAGGAAAGACATCTTTCTAAATGGACAACATAAAAGCGATAGTGCCACCCTCCCCCCCCCCCCCCCCCCCCCCCCCCCCCCCCCCCCCCCCCCCCCCCCCCCCCCCCCCCCCCCCCCCCCCCCCCCCGACGCTCCCCACAACGTCCCCAGCCCAGGGCTGGAGATGCTTTCACCACTTCCATTTTCATTTGTTATTCAAAGCCCAGTGCTATCTAAACAGAGGGAAAGGGACCCATTCTTCTGCCTTGATCCAAGACCCACAGAAGGGAATGCAGGAGGCAAGGAGACTGACTCCGGAACTCGACCACTAGCCACGCCGCAAACCTACCCCTTAGCCCTGTGCGGTCCCAACAGGACTCAATTCACCACGGTCATCAGCGATCACCACACTGACTCTAGGCCTCAATCCTGCTGATTTTTTATTTACTTTTGAGTAAGATTATGAAGAACATTGGGGTTCTCAGAAATGGTGAAACACTGCTACATCTAACACACAGTTGCAGGAGTTCACCAATTAAGAGCTCTCATACCTTCCCATGATGCATTCCAGACAGTGATTCTCGTCACGTTGAATGTAGCCCCTGCATTATCTATGATAGTGTATCCAGCAAGGAAGGTGGCATCTCCCAGCTCCATTGTGTGAGAACCTGGTCACAGCGAGCAGCACTGTTGCCAGGAAACCGGGCACAGCTAACATGCTGTCTCATGTTTGTGAATGGAAAGGAAAGAAACACAAATGTGTGCAGAAGGGTTCAGCAAGCACAGATCTCAGGCCACTCTGAGGAGGCTCAGCAAATACTTGGCTATAATCTGCCTGGAATTCACAGAACCAGATGCCAGACGTACCAGAAGTGCAGTATCCTAACCACGCTTTGTTTCCTTAGATTCACTCCTCGGACCCTAGACAGGCTTTCTCCTCAGACTTCGGATGGCCTTGGCTTCCTCGAGGTGCCTCTGTGGAGCCGCTTTGCTGCCTCCCACTCCAGCAAGATCAGCAAGCGGGCCTGGGGCCCAGGAGGCAGCCGTGCTGCCTTCAAAGGCCGAGCTGCACAGTGCTCTCTGTGCTTCAAAGTCTAAACCAAAACAGTCTTTAAAAAAAAAAAAAACTCCTTGATGCATAAGAAATACCATAAAACTAGCACAGGATTTTTGAAATGCTTTCCTTACTCTATAATTTTTGCCTTGCATACCTGCTATTGGCCAACATGCCAACATGACAGCCAGCACTATCAGGATGGGAAGGGGAGAAGCAGGCTTAGAGTAGAATAAGGGATCCCATTTCAGGAAGTGAGAGGCCTCCTGCTCCACCAGATCACTCCTTCTACCTGCAGGGAAAAAGTCCCCACTTTCACACACACAGAACAGATCCACAGAGAAAGGCAACACAGCTGTGCTGTTGGGCCCCGCAATGGTACAGGGATATGTTATGGAAAACATGGAGAAATCTCAATTAAATCTGCACTTCAGTCACTAATGTTAATTTATTAGTTTTGGTAAAGAGTCACGTGGCTGAGCAAACTGTGAACAGGAAGGAAAGTTGGGTAACAGGGCTAGATCTCTCTGTACATTCCTTGCAACTATTCTGGATTTAAAACTATTCAAGAAACACTGCTTGAAAATGTTACCCTAAAGCATCACAAGTGATCACACAGCAGTGACCCAGTAGTTATTTATTATGGAAAGAACTAGTAAGGAGGGACTTCTAAAAGCCACGGAGAGACACGGCCACCGCTGGGTGAGCCCAGCTCAGCTCTGCCGTTTGTGACCAACCATACCCACTTCAGTCTTACAGGGATGAGCTTTCTTTTATAACATTTTTTAATGATGAAAATTAACACATGCTCGCTGGGGGCAATTTAGATACCACAAATGCAGACGCAGCTCACACAACACATATCACACTACCTTGCCCAGAAAGGGTCATTATTGTTCTGTCTTGCTTTCCCCCCAGGACTGCGGATTGAACCCAGGGACTCTACCACGCTGCCATACTTCCAGCCCCTTTTCAGGGTTTCGATTTTAAGACAGGGTCTTGCTAAGTTGCTCGGGCTGGCCTTGAACCTGCAATCCTCCTGCCTTAGCCTCCCCCGCCCGGGCAGCTGGGATGAGGTGCGCACCACCACCCCGGCCCTGCTGCTCATCTCTGCACGTGTGCCCTTCCAGCACTTCCCGCACAGGCGCTGTGCACGTAGTGAAAGGCAAACTGGAAACACTCTTTCTGGTCCTGGTTTCTTCACTTAATGTTCCATGATGAACGACTTTGCTATGTTGATTCAAAGCTTTGTAGCGGCTTTCCACCAGCTCCACTGTACTGCAGAGCCAGTTTACCGATCATTGGTAACCAGTGCTGCGTCATTACATCAGAGGTGCGGCTGGGACGTGCATTACTACACAGAGGAGGCGTGAGGAAAGAAATCGTCGTTTCAGCTTCTCTCTGGGCCCAAGTTACCCCCACCTGTCAAGTTAGAGCAGCTTGTTCCACAATGTCTGCGGTCATTTCAGCTTGTCCCCAGTTAGCGACGCTTAGGTTAAAATGTCAGTCGTCACCAGAGAGAGACATAAAATATGAGAAAAAAGTGCCAATTAAAAGTTTTGAGTAATAAAGATATAAAATATGTAATGAAGCCTGGATGCATAATTAATACAACACAAACAAAAACAGTGGACATCAAATCCTAGAAAACTGTGGTGCTATTTAATGGGCCAGTCTGCTCACCATGTGTATCAGGTCAACACACTCATTTTTATAAAAATTAAGTAGGAATAAATATCAGCACAATTTTAAAGAAGGTTGCAAACCTAAGCATACAAAAGATGTAGAAATGGCTCAGGCCTACTTCTTATTCTGGAAAACAAGACCCCATGTGATCTATCCATTCAGACACACACACACACACACACACACACACACACACACACACACACAGAGCCAAATCCTAAAATAAATGTAGTTCAGCTAAGAATTTCCGCTCCTCCCCCCCGCCACAGTGGATTCCAGTGGCTACATCAATATTTACGAAGAAAAGCTAAACATATACCAAGAAGTTAGCTTTGAGAAATAAATTTAAGTTGTTATTTGAGTTGCACTGGGTCTGGAACCACAAGGGACAGAAGGAAGCCATGTCCCGTCCCCACACCCATTTTCATGTCTGTTCCAGTCTGCAACCCCACTGCGGTTCTCAGTAGAGGCACAGAGGGCAGAGGCAACCCCACCAAGCAGACTCTGTCCAGGTGGCTTCCTGGAGACTCAACAACAACCTGTTTGGAAAATCAAGTCCACCCTTAGAGGTCTGGATCAGGATTTTGCTGATGAGCTAACAATCTTTTTAACAAAACCAACAAATCAAATACCTCCCGTAAGATCCAGGGCCCATCAGGTGCTGAGAGTACCCTGCAAAACCAATGTCTAGGTTTTAAAAAAGGGAAAGCAAGAGATTTCCCCTCCTACCCCTCCCCAAGGTCTCAACAGGTTTACCCAGCATATTTTCCCAAGTGGAGCTACGTCACTGGTTAGAAACAGGACATTTCTGTCTGAGTTACTTCATGGAACAGTGATGCTTCCGGTCTCCAAGGTGGCCTACTACATTCTCAACCACTAGCTTTCAGAAGTCTAGGAAAAGCACAAAACTGTACTTGACTAAATACACAAGGGTGTTCGGTGAAGCCAGGCATGGTGATGCACACCTGCAAGCCCCGCACGTGGGAGGCTGAGTGAGCTCAGGGTGAGCCTGGGCCATACAGTGAGACCCTGTCTACCCACCCCCGCAAAGTATTCAATCAAAAAAAATCTCTACTGGGCTCCTGCTACATTCGAGG
Source organism: Dinomys branickii (assembly GCA_004027595.1). Taxonomy (NCBI): domain Eukaryota; kingdom Metazoa; phylum Chordata; class Mammalia; order Rodentia; family Dinomyidae; genus Dinomys; species Dinomys branickii. The sequence continues at coordinate 36,201 of PVLD010012179.1, read as the reverse complement.
CACTGTGTTTGCGCTGGCAGACAAAGTGGTGAATCAGACACGTCTCTGCCCCCACAGATGACCTCATACATACACAGTAACAAGAGGCACGGCACTGAAAGAATGCACAACAGAGGGGCCTACGTTCCCCCAGGTGTTGGAAGAAAGGGCAGCCTAGAGCGTTCCAAAGGCCCTGGCCTAGAGCTGGGCGGAGGGGCGGACAATGGCTGCTGCCCCTCCCTCCTCCCCAGGCCACTCCCCCCCTTCCCTGCCTCCACAGCTCCTGGTGTGTGGCAAGTGCGTCAGTGTGTCTGGAGTATGATAAGAGCAAGATGCCTCTGGAGACCTTGCTCCAAAAGCAGATGCCAGGATCCCGCTCTGGGACGCTGAGACTCAGGGGTCCTTTCATTCATGACAAACAGCCCTGCCCTGCCAAGGACCTGGGTGACATTTCAGCCATCATGTCTTTCTGCAGTTAATTTTAAAGGAAGAACATTCAAAACTTGTGGGATAACATGAAGGACAGGTGGCCGACGCCTCCCTGTGTGCATCTCCCTCCTCATGAAGCCCAAGTCGGTCCCCTTGAACAGAGAACCGGGGGCTGTTGCCTGCGTCCTCAGAAGACAGGAAGAAGAGGAGCCTTAGGAAGCCCTGTGCAGCCCCAGGGTGAAAGGGAAACTTCCCTGGGCTAAGGCTTCCAAGGAGGCTTAACTAAGCTGGGTGTGGTTGTGGTTCCCTAAGACCGCTGCAAAAGCAGTTTGTATGAAACAAATATTTCATAAAATCATTCCTACCCTGAAAGAGCTCCACATCCCTTGGAACTACTGTAAAATTTATATTTAATTAATAAGGATGTTTTGTCATAAACTGGTAACACCTTTATAACTGATAGGTTTTACATTTAGGGAAACTTACTATCACCTAATTTGGGTGACTTTTCTTCTTCTGTGATCAAAAGAAGTTTTGAAACCCCTGGCCTGGCACCTCTGCGGAGGATCCAGGTTTTGGTCTATAAATCTGTCAGGGAAGACAATAAACCGGACCACTTCTCAAGGTGAGGCTCCAACCCGAAGCAGGAGGAGAGGATGGGCAGCCCCTCCCAGGGCCCAGTGACCAATCAGTCACCTCGCATGGTGTACACAGCCCCAAACGTCCTTCACAGGCCTGGCCCACTCTAAGCCTGCCCATCTCCTTTTTCATAACTACTGAAAAGGACTTGCGCAGCCACTTGTGTTAGCCAGGGCACACAGACAGACTTAGCACAGATGGTATTTCCTATGCTTGACATCAGATGTACCCACCCAGTCCTCACAATTCAGCAGGGCGCTCTAGAGTAAGATTGCTTGGGCTTGAACCCCATCTTTGCAACTCACTATGTGACCCTGGGTTTGCTTCCTAACACTGTGTAACATCACTCGTGGTTAAACAAGAGTAAATCACAGTGCTTCCCTCTCGGGAGACCGGCAATTACATTAGTTCTGTGCGGCAGAGTGAGCACGCAGTAAAGGTCAGCTCCCATCACAACTGAAGAGCAAGGAAAGGTGGCTCTGCCGAGGAAAGGCGAGCACCTCGCTCCGGGAAAGGCCTCCTCCCTCGAATACGATTCACACGCCACAATCCTTGGAACAGTGGCCTGCCTTAAGTTATTTTTAGGTTTAATGAAAAAAAAAAGCCACTTCCTCTGAAGTAGATGAGCTGGGAGAGAGCGGGATCTGGCCCCGGGACACTGTGCAGATTCTCCATTCCAGTGTCAAGCTGGGCTGAAATAAATTGATTTCAATGAGCTAATGAAAAATTCAGTCTCCTTGCAACTGAGGGGCGCAAAGTCTCCTAACACAGCTCAAGCGAACAGATTACTTTCATGTAACAGAGACTAAAAACCAAACGTGAGTTCACATTGGGCAGCTTTTCCAGCCCCACTCCTGAGGGGTCCCTCCCTCGCCCTCCTCCATCTGATGTCGTACTTGACTCCTGACTAGGGTCCAATGGATCTGGCTGGGAGTGCACTGCGGGAGCCATGTGGAACAGTCCACCGTGCTCCACGCATAATATATAACTGGCATTTCTCAGACAAGCAGGATGAACAGAAGCTGAAATCGAGAGCAGGACCTCTATGGAACCACTGGGCATCCTGTAATTAGCGGTGATTTAGGACAACTCAATTTCCCAGCCTCCCTGCCCTGGGCCTTCAGCAAATCCACCAGCCTCCCTGGCTTCTTGGAGGAGATGCGAAGAGCTCAATGGGATACTGTCAGGTAGAATTAGGCCACTTCGGAGTTGTGCAACATTCCCCCTCACAATCTTGCCGATTACGCAAACACCGAATAATTACTCTGATCTGCACATTATACTTCACCAGAATGACAAAGCGTTCACATTGGCCCTCTGCTAATGAAAAACAGCAAGCTTCTAAGACCACCATCCATCAACATAGAGAAAGAACTCATTCAGAGTCATGACAGGTGCATGACAATGGGAACAGGGTTTGGGTTTTTTTTTTTTCTTAAGTATGTGGGCTGCTGCCAAAGATTAAAAATAACTCTGTTTAATAGCATTCTCTTTCTTTTGTCCCTCTGAGGTTTAGTATTTTCTTTCGCAGAGAAATACAAAGGTTGATGCAAGGGACCCCAAATCCCCAAAAGGATCTTTCTACAATTTCAGACTGGGTTGGAGAGCATTTCCCAACTGTGCTCTCTCCCTGTCACGTTCCCTGGGGGCCAAGGCCTCCTTTCACAGTCTGGGGGATGAGTCCGCACAAAGGTATGGCTCAAAGAGGCCAGCAAACTGAACGGAGAAGAGACTGTGCCAGACAGTGTCCCCCACAGCTGGACAGAGCGTCACTCTCACCAAAACAGAGTGTAATTCACAGGCAGCACCAGAGATAGGCAGAGACGGGCCCTCCAGAGTCCACACACAGGCAGCGACAGTCTCCTGCATCTCAGATGGCCCAAAGAAAAGCAGGGTCTGTGCCCAGCGCGAGAAGGTATTTATTCTAGAACCCCTCCCATGCACCCTCTGCCCCTGCAGTTCCAGTAATGCCCAGCTGACCTCTCAAAGCATCACTTAGTGTACCACCACCACCACACTGAAACACGGGGTCTGAAATTTCGACCGGAGCAAACCTAACACTGTGTGCCACAAGCTCTGCATCCAGCAGCCTCAGCTGTAAGAAATGCAGCTTAGAATCTAGACGCAAACCAAAAACAAACAAGAGGAGGTGGGGCTTGCCGATTCTGGGAGCAGACCTAACAGCACTAAGACAAAGCACTTAAAAGATCCAGGACTAGAGACAGATCCAAGCTAGAGACACAGGGTTTATCACCAAGGACCAAGCCCTCCTCTCTGCTTTCTTCTTTAGTTAAGAGATCTAGGCAGGCCAGTACTGGTCTGGTAATCTACAGCAAATTCAAGATAACAAAATAGAAGGGAAGCGCACTGAACTGAATAGTGTTCTCCTGAAAGTCACATCTACTTGGACCAGCATAATGGTCTCATTTAGAGACAGAATTCTAACTTACTATTTAATCCAGGCTGGCCTCCAACTCAAGACTCTCTTGCCTCAGCCTCCTGAGTACTGGGATTATAGGTGGGTGCCACCAACCCTGGCTTAGAAATGGGGCCTTCATAGCTGTCGTGGGTTAAAAGGAGGCCATATAAGGATTAGGGTGAGCTCTAATCTAATGGCAGGTGTCCTGAGAAAATGGGCGGACACATGGGAGAATGTGCTGTATGTCATCAGAGGCAGGTTCACAATGACACCTCCACAGACTGAGGGACGCCAGGACTGCTACAGCCACCAGTACATGCAAAGAGGCAGGGACCAGATCCTTTCTGAAGCCCCACAGGGCATCAGCCTTGCGGACACCTTGCTTTCAGAGCCCTGGTCTCGGGAACTGTGACCAGAGGCATTTCTATTGTTAAAAGCCACTCAGGTTGTGACACTGTGTTAGACGCCTCTAGAAAATGTGGAAACAAACCTGTACCCTGACAGCACAATAGCATGGGAAGAGACCAGGAGGAACACATCCTATTAAGAATTAAAAAATCAGGGCTGGGACCATCTTGTCCAGTGGCAAAACCAGCAGGTTTTTGCCAAGAAGACAGTGGAATGGAGCTGGGGCGGTGGGGTCCACAGGGCCGGCCAACCTTGCACTCAGAACTGAACACTGTCCTGCCTCCCCTGCAAAGTTGAGGGAAAGGTACCATTTGCCCTTAGATTGCATGAAACACACTCTTTCGTACTCTGCACCCCAACCCCGCAGTGTGCGCTTCCGAAGCTAAACTGTCAGAACACTGCACATTTTCTTTCTGAGAAGCTTGACCATACCACAGAGCTTATCTATGGCACATCCAAAGATTTTTCTACGCTTAGCCCATACCTGTCTTTGTACCACAGCTGCACAGAGATGTGGTTCCCCCAGCCAAGACCTAACATAAATAAGAACTATCTATTGGAACTCTAATCCAGCAGTATCAGGTCACAAATTTGATTCTTTCTACAATTCTGGTTGCAAACCAAGTTGGATGAGAACCGAATCAAATTCAGTGCTTAGGTTCTTTGTTGACCTTATGAGGAAATTTGATTCAGTTCTTGTCCAGTTCAGAATTGTGGAGAGAACTGAGTTTATGAACTGAGGCATCACTGTATTTCAACAGCTAGGCAACCCTACTTTTCACTGTGGATCACACAAAACTACCAGGATTTCTGGTCAATGAACTATTATACTGGACTTAAAATAATTACATCTTGTCCTCAAATCACAAACTCTATGCCTCAGCCCCTCTCCTATCTATAAAGAAATAAAATGTGAAAACCTTGCAACTAAGAATGTTTAAGTATGAACCACAGTTCATATAAAATGATCAATAAAAGGTCTATTTTATTTTACTCTTTGATTCTTCTGCTTCTGTGAGGCACTCAATTTACATTTTTTGTTTTTTGACAAAGGGTCTTGCAATTTAGGCCAGATTTGCCTTGAACTTGCCATGTAGCCCAAGATGACTTCTAACTAGAGATCCTCCTGCCTCAGCCTCCCTAGTGCCATGATGCCTAATCATTTTTGGTGTTGAAATTTATGCTAGGGAATTTCTCATGTCTCAGTGGGGAACCTTCTTTTCCCCTGAGAAATGATTTTTCTTTATTTCAGGTCACCATACTTAGGCCTCAATCTTCTTAACACATCTTTGAAAATGGGAACTGCACAGCTCTGATAATTTTTAAATTATCTTTCCAAGGTGTGACTTTGCATTTGTCTCTACATCATTACATGTTGAGGAGCTCCCATGTCTTAACTTCAGTAGTTTCTCTGCCTCTTTCCTGGTGACTGAGGAGGTGTCCCGTCATCACTGTGGTAAGTAGCAAGACAGAATTTCGCAGAGGGCAGCTCCTTCTGCTTCAGGAAAGGAGGAGGGAAGGGAGGTCTAACCCCACCAGGTCCACACCACAAGCTGCCAGCTCAGCAAGCGCACAACTGCAGCGCTCACAAGGCTTTCAATAAGTTCGGGTCGCCCTCCACCCAGGCACCTTTGAGGAGGGGCGTGGTCCTCAGGCCTGGCACTGGCTGCAGCCACCAGCTCCTGAGGGCACTCGGGCTGGGCACCAAGCCGAGGGAGGGTGGGCTCTGCATGTCTCCTTTGCTTTGCCCTGTCAACACCTAAGGATTTAGGGCTGGGGGTGACTTCTAGAAATAATGAAAACCGTTGATCTGCGTAGTATGTGGCCAGCAGGGTCCTCCAGCTTCACAGCTTCTCTGCAGATGGCGCTGGAAGAGAGGAGCAGTGCTCCCCAATTAAGGGTCCCTCAGTCCAATTCAGATGCAGGGAGGCCGGCCAGGGACCTGGCAGGGATGGGTTTGCTGTGACCCCCATCACCGAGCCAGGGTGGAACAACTTGTGGAAATGATTCCAAGGAGTGTTTTCTTTAACTGAGCCTCTTGGTAATATGATAGTACTGCCTCAGGCTTTTTGTTTCTTTCTTTCGTTTTTTTTTTTTTCAAAACCATGATCCTCTTACAAACCAAACATAAAATAGGCCCAGAGTCTCTCCATATAAGGCCTTAGCAGACAGACTGATTCTACGCGCTGTTTCTTGGGCTCAATGCAGAGTCCTTGTAGGGCACTGCCAAGTTTTCTACACCGTGGGGTCCAGGGCTGAGCAGGTGGCCCCTGCAGGACAGGGGCCAGCCTTTCAGAGCTCTCCAGCAGTAGGCAAGGTCACTCTGAATACTGGCCCCTGGGCAATGGGCTTGGGTCTGCTGGGAAAACATGCAGGAAAAGGCTCTGATTCAGGTCTCTTCATTGATTTCTAACTGGACACCAGGGGCCTTTAAAAACCTGCTGAATAACTCAAAGGCTGTAGCGACCAAGTCCCGTTCAAGGATTTCTAACCCTGACATCCCTCAGCACTGGTGAGCACTGCTCTGCCCATGCTAAGAGGGCACCGGGAGGCCACAGCCACTTACAGAGCACAGACAGGATCACGGGGAGGTGAACTGGCCCAGTTAGCGGAGTCTAGCTGTGGGCTCTGGGGCTATACCCTACCGTGGCCCAGGTAGTGCTCCAGAAGAGATACCAAAAAAAGCAAACAGTCTTCGGAACATAGATAGGCATAGTGGCACACACCTATCATCCCAGCACTCTGGAGGCTGAGGCAGGAGGATTCCATGTTTGAGCCCAACCTGGGCAACTTAGCAAGACCCAGCCTAAAAATTAAAGAATTAAAAAGAGGAGGTGAGCTGGGAGTATAGCTCAGTAGAAAGGCCCTGGGAGGTTTGATCTTCTCTCTCTCTCTCTCTCTCTCTCTCTCTCTCTCTCTCTCTCTCTCTCTCTCATACACACACACACACACACACACACACGTTATCAGACATGGGCACCTACAGTCACTGAGTGGCCCAGAAACCAGGCAGGAACTGGATCGTGCACCCCATCTCCTCTCTGGAGGTGCTACTGGAAGCTGTTTTACTGCACGGCTCCTTTAGGTCACACAGATTTAGCCTCCGAGATTGATGCTGATATAGAAAGGGGAACATCCAAGATGGACTCCAGGAACAAAACCAGACTCGCGGGCACCTCGGCTCGTTCGCTTTTCCTATGCGGCTGTTGACTTCATTCACCTGCCAGGTGAAGTGCAACAACTGCCGTAAGCACAGTTAGTAAACTCTCTGCAGAGGCCCCATGGCTAGACCACAGATCTACACCCCAGCCTCTTACAGCGCTGCCTTTAACGTGTCATTTCTGTCTTCGTTACTGTCCCAACAGGCTGAACAAATGAGCCATTTCCCTTTTCTGTTCCTCTGCAAAGCACTCTGGCAGTGCTATCTTACGGTTCTGGGGATGTGCAGAAGCTGTTCTCTTTATACTGGATCCCTCTTTAAAAGCTCTACCTTATTCTTTAGAATGAAGAACTGAGACACTTCTAGCGTGGCACGAAGTCAAACTGATGCGTCAAAACAATTATTTTTAATAGGATAAAGCAGGGTACAAGATGTCATAATGTACCGCTGACAGGACGAATACTGTTTTGTAAAACTTCTGTTTCAGTTTTCCACGTGAGCATGGGTTACCATGTGTTTTCTGTATGGTGGCCACAGTAAACCCCTCAACAATATATCTCTGAATGTAAGTCTGTAAGGTTGAAAAATAAAGTACTCTGAACTGGGCGCTTCTTATAGGCCAGGTATAAAGGGTGAAGGTCAGATTCCCCACAGTCTCAATTCTACCCACCACTAATGTGCTGAAAATTAGCCTGATGCTAATCACAAAATTAAATTTAAAAATCTTTAATTAAATTTTAATTTTTACTGGTACATGTTTGTAGTATATCATGATTACAGTCCTGGGTGGGAGGGGTGCACATGTACGTAACACATCTTAATTTTTTTTCATTGTTAAGACTTATACCAGATTTGCTTGTATTAATGACTTAATCTCTGCTTTCATCTCTGCAGAATTAAACTGCCTTTCTTACCCTCTGCTGTAACCTTTTCCAGGTAGTTATGTCATGGTGATGTATTACTCAGAAATAACAGAACAGATGACTTCAGACACACTGGGTCCAAGGCTGTGAGCAGAAGAGCCTCCGTCTGCCTGAGCCCTGGCCAGACATTCCCAGGGTCATACCTCACCTTATGGAGCCAGAAGCTGTCTTGGGATGCCAAACTCCACAAAGGAATAAACACCCAGCAAAGAAGAAAACTCAAGAGAGCCTGGTTACTTGTCCAGGCTAAATACGAAATATAACTGCAGAGCAGCCTAAACAAGAACCCAGGTTTCCAGACCCAGGCCAGCACGATGGGCTTTGCCACAGATTCCAAATGGAGCCACCCGCTGACCCCAAAGTTCCCGAGCATGTTTTCCCTCTCTCTCAGGGCTGTTTTATATAACTCTTCTACCCTCCCTAACTCAGACTGACAGCTGTGGCCTTCCGTGCTATGTCATTATTCCACTACATACTAGTTTGAGGTTTCTGAGGTTAGTATCCCTAAGAGCTTTCCGATCTCTTACTCAAATGAGCTCTATTTTCCCCAGACAGAGAACTTATTATTCAATCTCACTTCCATGAGAAATATAAATGCAATAGTGATTCATGTCTCCAATGCTAGGCTTATCATTTTTTAAAATGCTTATACTTTTTCCTGGCTGTAAATGATATGTACACCAAATGTAAAAAGCATAGAAAAAGATAAAGATAAAAATTAATGCGATAATCCATATTTAAATTTGAGGATATTTTGTTTATAAACACACAAACATTCTTTTGGTTTTAAATTATAATCAAGCAAAAATACTCTCATGAAAAATATTCTCATGAACCTCATCCCTTTCAGGAAACATATAGCATATCAGTAAAGAGTTTGGTAATGTATGATTTATACTGCATTCTGTTGATTCATCAATAGTAATGACACCATTGCCTATTGGTGAAAACCTCACGGTATTTTTCCTAGCTTTTTCACACATATACAAGATGTGAGAGTAAGCATTTTTTACATAATTTTTTGTGCATATCTCCAGGTATCCCACAGAAGAGACTCTTGGTAGTACACTACTAAGTTAATATGCACAAGCTCTTGATATATATTGAAAAATTCCATTCCACAAAGATTGTTTACATCCAAATAGCGGAATATGGAGGTGCCTATCTTGCCAGTGATAAAGAGCAGCAGTTTTAAAGCCTTGAGATCTACAGGTTAAACCTGTACCTTCTAATATTCATTCACATTCCTTAATTTATAGAAACACTGCATTTCTCATGTTGATTGACTATTTTGTTTGGCTTTCTCCCCACCTCCTGTATGTAGTTAGACTGAATGTTCATGTCCTCTCCCAAACTTCCAGTGAAATGTTAAGGTTGTACTTATTGTTTTACAAGAACTCTTTACATACTAAGGATATTAAACTTTTGACTATTAAGTTTGGGGCAAAGACCGTGGAAATCGCTTTTAATTGTACAGTAGTTTAAGAAGTAAGATGTGTTGGGTTTTACATTGTCACCAGTATTGCAAGAAGTCATGCCATCTGCTGGAAAAAAAACAGAATAGTTGGCAACTCTTTTTGTTTCTAAAGCAGGGTGTATATTAAGACTTTTTCCATGCCAATTATAATTTTTAAATATTAAAAACGAAAGATAAACAGTTGATTGAAGCTATTTATGACATTTCATACACACAAATCCTAGGGTTAGGAATTTTTTTATCACATTTAAATATTTTTAAGGTCACATTGCACCTAAAAGGAAAAAAAGCTACGACTCATATTAGACATGAAGAAAAAGCAAAATTTAGCTCTGAGTCATCCCAAAGCCACTTCTGCTGCCAAGTTTGGACATAGGTATGTATGTATCCTTTGTTTTAAAGAATCACTGTAATTGAAAATCCAAATATAATAATCAGATAAATGCAGAGAGGTACTATTAATTTTTATAAACTATGTTTTGAAAGGGACATCTCCCATACAGATCATTTAAAATCAACAGTTGTTTGATTTGCCCAGGTAAATTAGAGGAATCTGCTACCGTGTAACTCTGCATGAAGATGGATGTCACCAGTTAAATATCATAAAGGTTTCATATAACTCCACCCAAAAAACATGACTTCTTTTGTGGCCTATGGAAAACAATAGTTATGAATCATGTTTATTGCTTATAAACCCCCTTGGAACTGATATAGGAAAAACAATATGCTCAAAGGTTAAACAGAAAGTGGGGCTAATAAGATGATCAATTAACTATAGTGATATAGTCAATAATGCCTTGAATTCACATATATATTGAGAGGCCAACAGCCAAAATACAAGGTCTATCATCAGGTGGTCTAATATCCCTAGGAAGATGAAAATGGGATAGTTTCATTATTTATTTATAAGAAGCCGTCATTAGGAACACACCAAACTGGTTTTTCTTTGCGGGGGAGGCAGTATTTGGAATTATTACTCAGGTCTGAGGAGTCTGGTATAAACAAAGGCAAACAACTCCAATAACCCAGTCAATGTGTTGCCATAAACAGAACCCGTAAGGAACAGTGATGGACATTTGGTCCTTTAGATGGAAAAAGATGTAGAAATTTGCATCTCTCTTGGTCATCTCTCAAACTGAATGTACACCAAATGTAAAAAGTGCGTAAGTTTGATGCACTTGATGACCAAGTGCATAAATTTTTTTCTGTAGATTGGCTTTGGCTCAGTGGACAACATTTGTAAATTTGTAGTTTTTAATTAGAGGAAGACGCAAAACAACTTGAGAACATACCCTGATGGGAAAGGAAGGAAGTAGCCGGTCAAGGATTGAATAAAGCAAACAAAATATGAAGCCATGTCCAATTTTGGGTGGGATCTGACAGAAGGTTGGAGTAAAATTATGAAAAGTAACAATGAATGTCTCCCTTTCTCTACCATCTGGGGGCGGGGTCTTGGAGGAAGGGCAGGCAGATTTTTAAATGATTCCAAAGAACCAAACCCACAGCTAAGGTCAAGCCTTGGATGACAGCACCATGCTAGGAAGTTGGAGGGGACAGGACCCAGGCTCTGTGAAGACGACCCCACCACCCATCAGCCACCAGGCAGAACACCAGGCCGCTTCCAGACAGAAACCTCAGCTTCCCAAGACAAACGTAAGGGTCTACTTGTGACTGCACGTGCTCTCAGGTCATTTGGGGTAAAGCAGCCTCCCTGTATTTCAAGTCATCCAAGAAGTACCATGGGTGACAGAGGAAAAAGCAATGGCATGATTCCATCAGTTCTGAAGAAACTCCGGGGAGAACCCAGGTCCACAGTCTGGGCTGTGTAATACCGGCTCCTCATGCAGTTGGCAGCAACTTAGCACAGGGCAGTGCCTTCTGTCTTCTCCCCTTCCAGAAGGGCAATAGGGCAGGTGACTCAGGTGATCAGGGCCTGGCTAGGACCTGCAGGCCCAGGCACATCCCAGGGTCCTTTCAAGCTAACTACCATAACTACACTGACCTTGCAGAATTGCAGCCAAAGGCTTTCAGTCAATCAGTGGAGCCACGCCTTGAAACTCAGTGGGATTCAGAATCTTATTCCTAAAATATCACCTGGCTGGGTAGCCAGGTCTGAGAAGTCAGAGAAGGAAAGAGCAAGAGCTCACCAGCTGCTTCCCCACACAGCAAGCATGGAAATGGAAAGGTCTGGGGCCAACGACACAAAGTTACCTATCACCTGGCAAGAGGGCCTGGGTTAGCTGGATTTATCTTTCTTAACAGGACAACTCAGGGGGCTGGGGATATAGCTCAGTGGAATAAGCGCTTGCCTAGCAAGCGCAGGGTCCTGAGTTCGATTCCCCAGTACCGCAAGAAAAAAAAAAAAAAAACAGGACAACTCAAATCCAAATAGTATGGACAGCTAAGTTAGGTAGAAATATAGGCAGTGAGACAGGGCCAGACTGCAGAGGATAAGAACTGTGGCTCGAAGGCATCTGTTGGAAGCCTGGCCTGGAGATAAAGACAGAATGACCAGGCCTACATACCTCCCTAAGGGATAACACAGGCAGTATCGTCTGTCCAATAAAGTCTAGGTAGACGTCAGTCACCTGGGAGGGTAACCAGGACCTACTGCTCCATCCCTTCCTAAAAAGGACCTTGTTCTTTCCATTTGCACTTGCTGCGTGACTGACTTGCTTCCCCACTGGATCCGTCTAAGCAGCTGCACCCGTGATCTCATTGGTTGATCATAGTTTTGAACAGCTCTGTACCCACCGCGTGATTTTATACCTATTGCGTGATTTTGTTCTATAAAACTACCTTTGAGAAGCGGGCTTGTTAATAACCCACTTTTGGGTCCTCTTCAGTCTCCCAGGAGCTATCTCTCTCAATACGTCGTATTTCCTACTGTTACCTCCATTGTTCCTTAGAATTCATTCTTCAATTTTGGGAAACACAAACTTGGCCTATCTGATCTCTAGCAGGTTGGCAGTTAGATTACTTCCCCTAGACAAAGACACTACATATTAAGAAAATTTGGGTGTCCAAACATAGAAACTGAGAAACATTGTAAATGTCTGCAAAACCTCCCAAGAAAAAAATCATTGGGGACCTTTTTTGCCTGATGCTTTGGGAAAATTTAAACTGGCTGATGTTTTGAAGCCTCTCTAATCCAGCTGGCCCTCAATCCCACAGCTCCTAAAGTCCCTCCGCAGAGAAGGAATCGGCCAGTCAGTCTCTTTAGCAGTGTCCGCAAAGACACTGTCAGGAACGGGGAAGAAGGAGGGCAGGGCCTTCCACCATTACCGTGACAGGCTCATACCTGAACACCAGCCTGTTTCCTGAAAGGAAATGATTTTTTGGAGGTGAAAACTCACTGCTGCTTGGGTACCATACACAGCCCAACAAGGTGTAGGTACTACTGCTAGCCAGCTCCACTAACAGATGAACAAACAGGCTCACTACCCCGTATGTTACCAAGCCACATAGCTAAGCAAAAGCCAGAGCTGCTATTTGTTCTTTTTTTGTTTTTTTGGTTTGTTTGGTTTTTTTTTTTTGAGACAGGGTCTCGCTATGCAGTTCAGGCTGGGCTTGAGCTCACTTTGTAGCTCAGGCTGGTCTTGAACTCGAGATGATCCTCCTGCTTCAGCCTTCCAAGTGCTGGGATTACGGGTGTTGCACCACCACGCCCGGCCAGAGCTTCTATCTGAGCCCACCTTTTCTGGCTCAGAGTTATGGTTTAGCTTCCTGTAAACGAGAACCCAACTACCTTCCCCAATCCAATGCTTTCCTGTTTATGTCTATTTTTGGTGGAGGAGTTGGAAATGATGGATAAATTCAGGTCTGGGCTCAAAGCATCTGTGGCGTGAGGCTTCCACCTCAGGCCCTGATTGATTTCTTCATATGGGAAGGGAACTAAGAGCTTCACCCCAAGAAGTAACTAATGAGACTCCAAGATGCACTCGATCAATGCCATCAGGAAGCAGTGGCACACTTCAGAGGCCCCCGGGGACCGGCTGCCTGTGTGCCCTTTCTACCCCGCAGTAGCCTGGTCTCAGCTTTCATTTCTCAGGAACATTTTCTGCAGCAGCACCGAGGCCATTGTGGGCTTCAGAAGAATGACATTCTGCCTTTGTATGAGGAGGAGATTTCCCAGGCACGCCTTGTGTCCTAGGCGCTTGCGCTAATTGAGAGAGGATGCTACCCAGCACATCTCCATTCATGCAGCAGCCCCACATCTATGGCGACATTTTCAAGTTTTACTTGCTTTTTTTTAAAATTTCTATGAAGACAACAGTTTCCGTTAACAAAATGTAGCAAAACTAAATTCTTCTCCATGAAAATGAAAATGTCAGGAGGGCTTCTCTCCTCATGCTAATCCCCTGTTTGACATACAATGGCATCATCCCACAGAAGCTAGGGACAAATGTGGTGTCTGCTATAATTGCAGGGCTCAGCGTGCAGGACCAGGGGGATGGCGGAGAGATGCGGGGAGCCATTCCCCTGAGCCTCCCGGGAGAACAGAAAGGGACTGGCTGACAGGGTGGTGGAGTCCTGCTGGGACAATACCAAAGGGAGCAGAAATCAAAGGGCTATATCGGCTAGGGATCCAAGTGTGATTTTCAACTGCAAACTTCCATCCCTGACTGACCACCTCACTAAAATTGCATTTGCTCATCCAACTAAATCAAACTGTCTTGTCACAGAAGACAATACACACACAAAACTCACTCATAAACACATAAAAACTGAAGTTAAAAAAGAGAGCTGTAATTTGTAAGGTTTTCCTACAATGACAATAAGAATGAGCATGTAGTGCTTCTTTAGGTGGAAACTGGAGGTTGCAGGAAGGGGATTTCTACGTTGCCATAAAGAAGAGAGGAACTGAAATATGTCTGGAATGTGGAAGGTCCTGATTAGACAGAGAAATGAACGTATTTGGCTCTAGGGAACTTCACATAGGGTAAACTGATCATGTAAAGAAACCATAAGCCTGGATCAATTATTGTTGAGTAATACTGTAGATTTGGTAGAGTAGAAAAGGTACAGATGATTTGAACACTCAGGGTGAGTCAGCTTTTCCAGTTTTCCTAACATTTCTTATTCACTTCCTTGAGTGAATGATTAAAAGCATTAATCATCAAGCAATATGTTCTTCTTTTTTAAAAAAGAACTTCTCTCTGAAAAATCTAAAAAAAAAAAGGTAATATCTGGCAAACTACTGGTTTATAGTTCAAAATATCTGCATAACAGAATAAGGCAGGTTTATGATGTCACGGAACCAATCAACTGGATCAAAGGACTTCTCTTTTGTATAAATGACATTCATGATTCCCTCTTAAAATATGACTAAGTGTATCAAAGATGCTAAAATAGTATCACATTCTATAGGTGTAACAAATTTTCAGAAATTAAAAATGTCATGTAATGATTACTTTGAACCAGACAGAATTAAGCAGGCTGGTTCCTTAACCTGGTGGCAGATCAGAAGAGCCTAATATATCTTTGCTTGAATTTACAAATTTTTCAAATTTTACAAAACCAGGAAGACTGACCACAGTGACTTACAATAGATAACTATATGCTAAAAGGGGGGAGGTGCTGCACTGCGTGGATGGAAAGAACTGCACCAACAGGCATGAAAACGCACATTTTGTTTTTTTCTAAATGAACATTTCAAATACACGTTCTAATTCAGGAGAAAAGTAACTATTAGCAGGTAACATTCGTGGGGTTCTCAATATGTTCCACTCATGTTTGACACTTTTCATGTCCTACAGATGCTGAACATTCATAAATCCTCTCTAAGGTAAGGTCACAGATAAGGAAACTGAGGCACAAGGAGCAGAAGCATGAGCTGGAGCTTTATTTGAACCTGCATAGTCCAGGTCCTGAGCCCCCACCCTTACCTATTCTGCTGGACTCGAAAAGGTGGGGAAGACTTGCACTCACTCCTTAATTCCTGCCACTATTTCCAGACGTCAGACAGGACAAAGATGTCAGGCACGCTGCAGGGGAAACTGGTACCTTCCTCCCACCTCTCTCTAACGTGCCTCTAGCTCATCTTCAGAACCCCACAGAGGCTGGGGTGGAGGAGACTGCTGCTGTCCTGCATGACAACCTGAACCCCAAAAGCTATGTCAGGAAAGGCACCTGTAAGCAGCAGCAGCGCAGGAAGATTAAGGCAAGGGGGAAATGCGGGTGCACCCTCCATCACAGCCGCATCGCATTGTATGAAGAATGGCAGGTTCCATTGCTTCTCCATCAGACACAGAACTGTGACAGTGAGGACAGACCCCTCCTCCCAGGTGACTCCCCCACCCTAGGTGAATGACTGCTGGGCTACGGGTATAGTGTGGGGTATGCACCTGAATCTGATGCCCAGGGTCCAGTTAGTTATGAGAGGACAAAAACGTCAGAACTCAAGCAGGGCGCTGGCAAATGCTCACCCTGGACAGGCATCTCCCTGTCCCAGGAAAAAAAACCACACAGAAGCCAGAATAGAACCTTTGACAAGATTCTGCAGCACAAGAGAAGAAGCGAGCATGTGCTTGAGTTAGAGAGAAGCAAATTGTGAAAAGTGACTTTCTGTGGGGAAATAAGATGCACTTGTAGAGAAAATGGTGCTTGGTGCCCACAAAAGATGGCAGACGGCATTGCTGTGAAAGGACAGAGAACCACACAGCCAGAGTGGGCTGAAACACAGGCAGAGATTTAAAAGAAGTCACTAATGGGCTGAAAAAAAGGCCTTATGGAAGAGAACATGGAATAGCAGAATTTAAATCTGCACCTGAGGCAGGAAAGGATGGAATAAAGAGTGCAGAATGCCAACTCTGATGCACAGGGCAAACATGATACCTCCTGCAACCCAAGAACACCGAGAAACGTGGGTCACACAGCACAGAGAAGAAGTTCCATTTTAAGCATTATACTTACTGCTTAAAGTTGAAATCAGAACAACACAAACAGTGAAAAAGACATTTGGATTAAAGAAGGAGACACTGGAGACATGTCCAGGAAAACGGATGCACCTTGAGGCCATACTCTTAAATGAAATAAATCAGACACACAGGTATGAATGCCACAATTTCTCTGGTGTGAGAAATGGAAGGTGTAAATGATGACAAAATGTATTTTGAAATGGGAGGAAAACGTTCCAATGGGGAAGGGGGTGAGAGAGGGGAGGAGAAAAGGAAAGGAAGGGAAAAGCAAAAGAATGAGAATAAAAGGAAAACATGGAAACAAGGCTTTGTAAACGGGGAGGAGAGGAGGGGCTGAAGGGAGGCGACAGGAGTGGGGGCAAAAGACCAAGTTATATCAAGCACAGGTACAAGTCTCCTATGATCAATGTGATCGTTATGTATATCTAAAATGTACCAACAAAATCTATTGTAAAAAAAAGAAAGAAATTTACAACAGTTTAAAAAAAACCCTGATATTTGGAAAAATCTGTGCTGTCTAGACAAAAAATGTCTGCAGACTGGAAAGAGCTGTGAGTTGTTCCTGAGCCCCTCCGGGAGAACCACACTGGATGTCCATGGCGCCTCCCACGTCCAGTGCATCCAGGCTCCACGCGTGCTAACAGGCGAGGCTGTATGAGCTCCTTAGCGAGTCTCCTGTCCCAGGCGGGAACTGGCATTACCACTCTCTCCTGACTAAAACCTGAACATCAGACTCAGGCACGGTGCCCTGTCTCATGTCCATGGTCTCCCAGGCATTCGCCTGGGCTGGGACCCCAGCCTGCCAGGGAATGTGTTGTCTTTACTATTAACATTTCAAAAAAAAGAAAAAACAAAAATATACTCCTATCCCAACATTTCATTTCATTCATTTTCCTGTTTTAGTATTTTAATTTCAGATAGACTCAGGAATCAGTCAAGATTTGAGGAAATGCTCCTGAGTTACACTGCAAGTGAGTTATTACCATCTTCAAGAAAAAGGCTCCACAGATGGAACAAGAAAAACATTTTTCTTTACAATAAGCAGAATTGGTTCCAAATAACATACAGGTTGCTTGCTTCAGTCACAACCTCCAGCTTATAAAAATGTATTAAAAAATATATTTCTATGAGCAAAATTCGGAACTTTAGATAATTCATCAAACATAGCCAAAAGATATTAATAACATGGGAAAAGGAAGTAGGCCTTCAAGTGGATGTTTCATTAATCAGAAGGTAAATTATAAATGAATCACATATAAAACACAAAGGCTGATTCATACTGTTGACTGAAAAAAGCAAATCCCACTAAGAAATGGCAGGCTTAAAAGAGACCTGACAATTACCAGTTAAGTGTCCTGTATGCGAACCCAGGCAAGACAGCATGGGAAAATGTCTGAACCTCTGACAACCACAGTCAAAGGGATAGTTTGACTGAAATTACAGTGGGCCCTTGAGTTGTGCATGGTCTAACATATGAACAACTTGGGTTATGACAGGCATTTTAGTTCTAACATACAACCAGTCCTGCGCTATGATCTGAATGCGGGCCATTTGTGCTTCCAGATGGCCTCGGATACAGATTTAACCCTTGAGGAGTTCTGGAAGGAACGTTACAACACCCTTTCCTGTATGGGGTTGGTTGAGAAATCCCAGGCCAGTGTCTCTAAGGACCCTGAGATCCGCCCGGATATAGGAGAGAGGCTTTGCAGGCTGTAGAGGAGCCTGAGCCTTCAGCCGACAACTTGAATTCCAACCAGCCCTCGGGAACGCACTGAGTCCCTAAGTCAAGGGTCCACTGTATGCCACAACCCACATCTTCGAGCTCTGACGTCCAGAACTTTTGGTGGCTTCCCTTCTCAATCATCAGAACTTGTAATTAATTTAATTAATTTCTGCATCCCAGAACTTGTAATTAATCCTGTTTTTAAGAGGCCAATGAAGATTCAACACTGTTGTCTTTTAAAAGATTCCTGAGTCACAGCAGAGTAATAGAATCATTACAAGGATGTTAACTCCTTTATGGAAATATTTTTAAATACTATAGAATTTTAAAATAATTAAATAATAATCTTAAATAATCTTATTGTTACTATTTCCTAAGAAATAGGCCACTGTAACTTCACACTGATCTGTATCAATTTTAAGGGAAAAGAATCTCTCTATAAAACTAAGTTAAATTGCTAATGTTATATTAAAACGGAAACATAAACAGTATCCAATCCTGAAATGTAAAATAATAGAATTTTCACAAGTGTCAGCTTTAAGGTCACCTTTCCTGTTACCAGGTCAGTCGCTTCTTTTACATCTATGAAACAGCTCTACACTGTCTTCTCCTCTCTACTTGCCACTGCTGCAGTACAGACTTGTGTGACTATTTGATTAAATAGACTCTCCTCGCTTTGACTGAGAACTCTCCAGGAGGCTCTACAGGGACTGTGTCTCCCTCATTTATTTTGCTTGTTATTACCTTCAGTGTGTGACACTGTATCAGATCCCCTTAGACAAACAATATGTGTCTGTGGAATGAACAGCCATGTGTATATTTTTATACTTAAATCAGCCAAGCAAGGGACTGTGTCCTAACAATGCCAAGGAACTTTATACAAACAGCACATCTTGGCTCTGAACCTTAGCTATGTGTATCAATTTTGCTTGTAAACCATTTTTTAAAAATACCTGAATGACTTCAGGATGGGTTAACACTATTACATCACTGACTATTAAATATGAAAGGAACCTTAGTGATGCTAAAGCTCAGAAATGCTAAGTAACTTTTCCACCAAGG
Organism: Dinomys branickii; assembly: GCA_004027595.1. Classification (NCBI taxonomy): domain Eukaryota; kingdom Metazoa; phylum Chordata; class Mammalia; order Rodentia; family Dinomyidae; genus Dinomys; species Dinomys branickii. The sequence goes on along the minus strand of PVLD010012179.1, from coordinate 17,062 downwards.
CACCTATGGACTTACCAGTGGAACTGGGGTTCTGAGCTCAGATTTTTGCCCCCCACCTCACCCCTAAGGGCTCTGTCCTTTGCTCTCAAAAGGCAGGCTCTTTCTCAGAGCTCTTTGCCCAATATCTGAAAGCAGTTGATAGCCTGTAGGTAAACACTTTACCTTACTTTAATGTTTGTAACAAAGAAACTGTTTGCTATGTAAATAATGACTTATTTTTCAAACCTAAGAGCTAATTATAGGTTCTCAACCCCCTGAGAACTCATCATTCACAGCCACACCCCACTAAGCCTGCTACCCTCAGGCTCTTCATGGAGGGACTTTAGCCTTAAGCTTCCATATCTGTGCGCTCAAAGGAGAGCTGCTTCCTTCTGTCCCAACTGGGAAAAGCCATTTCTGAAAGTTAGAATCCTGAAATATTAAAAAAAATATATACACACGATTAATTTAAGCACTTTGGTGTCTATTTTTCTCACTTAAGCAATTTTGTTTATTTCACTTTTTTTTGTTTGTTTCTTGTAAGCTAGAACATCTTTGGTAATTAGCTTCAAATTTGTGATGAGTCTGCTGACCAAGCATAGAAAATGTATTTGCTAGCTGAAAGACTCCAGCAATAGAAATTCCTATCTGGTGATGGAATCCTATTTCTACATGACCCCCAGAGTTAATCTGCTAAATTATTTCATTTATATTTATATGCTAAGATGTTATTCCAAAAGCTCCAAATAATCTCTGGCTATGTATAAAATAAAATAAAAATAGGACAGAGCTTAGTAAGTGTAACTATATAATGCTTCTTTGAAAAGCAAACACTGAACTCACGTTAGACATCTTAACATAATCCAAAGCAACAGTGTTGAAAAGAGGGCTGTGACTGCAGGGGGGGAAGCGCACACTAACCAAAAGGAGATGGAGAGAAGAAAACCAAGAGGGAAACAGAAGATGTCAGAGGGGGAAACTCTGAGTGATACAGGCTGGAAAAGAGGACAGAAAGGAGGTAAGCAGCTGTGATGCCTCAGGTTGCTGCTGGTGTGACTCAGGATACTGTTGTACAGGAAGTAGCCTTTTTCCTTGTAAGTAAAGGAATATACTCTAAAATAGTGATTAAGGGCTAGTACAGTATATGCAACCCTATAACACAGTTAATAACAGATTCAAGTATATGTAACCCTGTAACAGAGCTGTTTATTATCATTACCAAGTATGATACACCACACATAACTGTATGTGCAGTATTTTTACATGATTGGCAGCTACCATCACCAAGAACATGTGAGTGAGGTACTGTACCACGCTGTTAAGATGGTTATGATGTCAGCAGGCAACAAGAATTTTCAGCTCCATTACATTTTTACGGGACCCCTGTGGTATATGCAGACTGCTGCTGGCCAAAATGTGGTACATAACTGTAACATAAAAGCAAAGCAATTCACCTCGCCACCACACGCACAGCTTTACAGCTTCATATATGGTTGGAAGGAGCTACATAATTTAACTTTGTAACTTTGACTATTTCTAGGATCTACAGATAGTTTGGAAAACCTTAAACAAAGGTAGAAACCTTTTAAAAATACTTTTGCTCCTTGGACTTTGTTTTTTATCACCTTATTAGGTGAGAGATGGTACAACAGAAAAAACAATGATCAATTAAAACATGTTTTCATAGGCAAGGGACATAGCAAGTACCGAGAAAAAATAGTTGGTACTTAGTAACAAGGTATGCCTACTATATATACAGACGGGGACACTGCAAATGTCATCGGTTGGTACCTATCTCGCCAACTTTCGAGTTACCTATAAGATTGTCATGGTCTCTTTCTCCATACTCTCTTTTTCTCAATAGCAGCTTTGTTTTCTTTTGTGATATCTAGAACCAGTGACTTTTTCAGAGACACTATGGCATTCAGAGGTAGCTGTAGTTCTCTGCAGAAATAGAATTGTATTAGTGTCGATGTGGTCAGCTCTTGATTACATCAACATAAATGGTTTGCCCAGTAATGTTTCAGGAGCAAGAGCTCCTCGGACCTCAGCACATCCTTAGGGCTATAGTATAACCACTGAGGTCCACATGACAACCTCAGGGCATAGGCAAACAGCCTTGGTCTGAATTATCCAAGGGACACTCAGTAAGATTATTCTGAGTGTGGTTCCAAAGTGTGTTCTCCTCTTGAGTAAGTGTCTCTCATGGGCTATGCTTCAAATAAATGTCAGTATACGCTTAAAGAGTGCAATATCTCTTTCAAAAAATTCTGAAAATTTCACTCTAAGCTGGTAGTGGTAACACAGGCCTACAATCCCAGCACTCTGGGAGGCTGAGGCAAGAGGATCACAAGATCAAGCCCAGCCTGGGCAACTTAACAACTTAGCAAGACACAGTCTCAAAAAATAAAGAGTTAGAGTTGTAGATTAATGTGAAGGCCCTGTGTTCAATCCCCAATACAGAGAGAGAGAGAAAGACAGAGACAGAGACAGAGATAGACACAGAGAGACACAGAGAGAGGAGAATATTTCATCCTAGCTGAGGAGAAGGAATAATGGATTTGCAAGGTCTTATTTCCTTATAAATAATATATCTTGAGTTAATATATTAACTTGGTTTTGGAATTTAAAAGTCAGCTCTAGACAAATATGAAGTATTTAAAAAAGGAAATGGCCATCATTAGATCCTAATACTTCAAAAATAATAATCCCACAAGGAATGATTGGCAACTCTATTAGCTAGAATCTTTAGTTAACCAGCCTCCCTGTACTTTTATCCAGCGATATTATCATCAGTGGTGTTACTATACAGAAATAATTTCTTTCAAGTTTTAAACACCCTGAAAGTTTTGCTATAAGCACAATATAATGCCACAGATTGGTTTCAATGCACAAGTTCAACTATTTTCAGAAAACACGATCAAATTAGAGACAAGACAAACTGAAACCATTACTTTAAGGGTTAAAAACAGCCAATCATAAGACAGTACCATAAAAATCACTTTTCCTTCTGGATAATCATGACTTTCTGATAATGATTACCTGTATCAAGTTGTACAGTGTTGGCAATAATTTGATTTAAGCACTGCTTCCCAAGGGCATTCATAGCTGCGTGTTCTGACTTGTTAAATTATCTTGCACTAATTGATGGTTCACGTGACAAGATATGCACAGTTGATCATGCTTACTAAAATGCAGGTCATTCTCAATTATCTATAACAAACAATATACCTCGGACTTTTAACATATGCAACCTACAGATAATCCCAAGAACACATGAGGTTTTACCCTTCAGCCTTTTTTCAGAACTCTGAATACATAGCTGATCTAAAGCTTTTCAAAGCTGCACCAAATGTCAACGTGCAAGTTCCTCCTGTTTTAAGGGAAAAAATGAAGCTCTTTCCTACTTGGCATTGTGTAGATAAAACATCCATGACTTTGACTTTTGAAATATTTTCCATGCAGGTGCCTGACATGGGGCAAACATGGTTGAGTTTTGTTTGGGCTGTGCACGCAGATGGGAACAGCCAGTCGCTAAGAAACCATAAACTGGAAAATCAAGCTGAGCATCTTCTAGGCCAGGCATCTCCCCCTAAAATTGCTAATCCTAGTAGGTGGGGGTGGGCAGATTCTCTAAATAAAATTCTTTCCCTGACATTTTCACCTAAATGAAAAGTCACGTTTAAGCTAAAATCAAGCAGGACAAGTTCCTGTCTATACTTCAGTGATGAGGCAGTTTGGTCAAAATTCATGGAATCATGAAACACAAAACCTGGAAAGGACTCTGCCATCATTTAGTCCACTTCTTTCCAAATTATGTTCTCCAGCAACACTATGATTAAATAACATCAGTCAAGGTTATGCATATATACTTTGTGGCCAAACTTTATGATTAAATAAAATTAGGCAAGTTTGTACATATATACTTTAAGCTTCCACAGAAAATATAAGATCCAGGATGCTACAGTCTCCAAACTGACTTTCTCATGGAATTCTTCTCCACTGATCACTTACTAATGCTTCACAGAACAAATGGCTGGAAGAACACAATTTACAATGCCTTGGTCTGGTTAATTCTCTCACGTTTTCAGGGGAGGAAAGGTCTGATTTTCAAAGAGCCATGTGGGTAACAAGAGTCTTTAGTAGGGCCCAGAGCTGTTGCATAGATCAAGCTCATAGGACTCTCTGGAGAAGGGAGAATCAATGGGAAGCAGCTCACAACTGTCTACTCTCCTGACCCCAACACAAGAACAGCTGGATCATGTTCTCTCTGTAATTCTAGCTTTGGAGCAGTGACTCAATCATTTCACATTCGTTTCTGTACAATCCTATACTTGCACAATCTCGCTCAGTGTTTTCTGAGTTGGCCAACAAACAACTTTCCAGCACTCAGAAATGAAGACAATCTTGGAATTAAATATATATAGATATATACATATATCTATATATATATATATATATATATATATGTATATATATGCAGTTTTGCTCTCACATGGTTTCAGAGGTAAATTCTTAAAATATCAATTCAGCTTTTCATTGTTGAGTTGTTAAAGAACTTAATTTAAAATGCAGGTTCAAACTAGGGAACACTTTAGTTTGGGCCACAGAGAAAATTAAAGGCCTTAATATCTGCTACACTCATACTCCAATTTGTATAAATTCTATTTTAGTGCAGATTCTCGTGCGTATATACTTTTTGAAATATTCTCAACAGACAGAATTTTTAGAAAGACTCTCTTATAAAATTCTCATTTGGCACATATTATACGCTGATTTAGTTATTTATATGCTCCATTGTAAACAACTCTAAGGCCAGGATTGACAAGTCTTCTCCACAGTCTGCACAGCTAAGGATGAAATTGTGCCTTGCAGCAGAACATAAATATTTAACAACAGACTGGCTGATAATAGGGCATCTTCTAAAGAGATAAACTGTATAATATGAAAAGATTATCTCCTTTCCAATGGGTATAACATATTCTCCTTTATCTCCTTCCCATCTCACTTTGTCATCTGTGCATGCACATGTGTGTGTACACACACACACACACACACACACACACACACACAGAAAATTAAACCAACTCCAAGGCACTTGAGCATCTATTGGGATCCCTGGGACTTTATACCACCTTTTCCTACTGAATTGTGTTACCAAAATTCCTAGCATTTGAGCTGAGAAACCAGAAGTCTAGATAAAGAGCAGCAGCTACAATACCTGTAAGCAGTCATCTAGTACAATTAAGGGGGAAAAAATCCCATCAAGTGGTTTTCATTAGTCTTACATATGTCACAACTTGTAGGCTTTCAGTGTTTAAAAAGGAGTAGGGACAAATGCCTGAAATAGCTACGGAGCTCTATGCTAATACTGTTCACCTGGGCTGCAGAATTAATTTCATCTTTAATTTTACTGCTAGCATGTTAACTTCCCCAAATGTGACATTTCCATCGATGGACATTTCAAGAACCCAAAAGCACTACTGGTGAGGAGCGGTCTCCCCAGGGAAGCCTGTGGCTCTTGGGAGTAGCTGCTCCATCCTCACACCAACCTTGGAAGATGACTCCGGGAATCTGGGAATTAGAACCAAATGCTCCACAGTAGCTTGTTTAGTCTGAGTCCCATAGAAATCGTGTCCTAGTGTTAAGAAAGAAAAGTCTGGCTTAACAGCAACGTGCCAGCATCGCAGACTTCTTTGTCTCCTCTCTGACAATGAGGTAGTCCTTAGGATGTTTGTATACTATGTTTGAAGCTCAGCCATATACTCAGGAATTGCTAGGGGCAGCCCTATTTAAGTCTCTAAAATGAGGTGTGGTGCACTATAGCTCTGAGTGTTCATTTTTAATTATGGAGAACACATTGGTGATGTGTATTTGTTTACGCCCAAGGCCTCGTACCTGCTAAGCACACTTCGCCTCTGAGCTACAGCGCCACCTCCTAATCACACACATTTAACTCACATGTACATTCTCCTGCATTTTCTACAAGCATTCACTTCACCCGTTCTAACGATAGATAATCCTTTAACCTAGGCTGGAAGAGTTTATTAAAATAACATCATGCTTGTCTCGTATTTATGTTAATTTCCCTCCAGGGGAGCTTCTTAATTTCTCACAAGTCTCCAGGACTAAGGAAATCTGACTTCACAGGCAGCAGAACTCACCCTTCCACCGCAGCCAGGAAACAAAAGGAGTAAGCCCTGCAGTAGGGCGTTGGGGATACTTGATGGTTGCCTTGGTAGCGTTTCATTAGTCCGGCGCTGCAGCTGGGGGTGGGGCGCTGCTACCTGAGTAACTTTTGTCACTGTGACTTAAATTCAAGGTTGAACAATGAAACACGTTTGTTATAATTCCGTTCTCACTCTGACTTTTTTAGTTATTTAAGTAAATCTCAACTCTCCTTTTCCTCCCCCCCTGCACACGCAGTGTTTGTGAACAGGGGAAACACTGAAAAAGTGCACAGTGCAGTGCATTTTAAAGCTATGGATAACTTATTATCCTAGCTAAATTATGAACAGCAGGGTTACCTTATCTTTCCATCCATGCCTGTACAGTCCCACATGTAATAATAAACACTCAAAAATACCATGTACTTGACACTGTAAAAAATAATCCCTAGTTCATGTTGTAGTGCTCACCTTCTACCATAATCTCTAGCACACTACCAGAAATGCAGAAAATGCCGCAGGAGGAAGACGCAAACAGAGGCGGTAAAAGTAAAGGGACGGACGGACGGCGGCTGCTGCTGACTTGCTGTTGTCACCTGCCTTCAGAGAGCCTTGACTGGCGGTAACTGTGCACACTTTGGTCTCTGAACATGAGGACAAAAGCCCTCACATCCAGCCCAAGACGCCGTCCCTGGTTAGCAGCTGTCAGGAACCCATGTAGCTGTTTTAATGGCGAGTTACTGACGTCCCCAAGATGGCTCCTGAGCCCGGGCTGCCAATTTTGTGCCTGTGCCTGTCTGCATGGAGGGCTCCACAGTACCCATTAGGAGCCGCTGGAGAGCCATTACAGGCAGCAGACCAAAACATCCTTTTCACTCTAAAAAAAAGTAAGATGAATAGGTATTTCTAGGGTGGTCTGAATGAGCCATCATTAACTACCCTGAGGAATGAAGGTGCCTGAACATAGCAAGGAAACACTTTTTTTTCTTTCTCTTTAGCCATACCTGCACCAAAAAGAAAGGGGGAAAAAAATCACAATTATCACCCACTATGGGAAGATATAAAGAATTCCCTGAAATTTCAAAGTTGATCAAGATATAAACCTTGCAGAAATTAACACTTCGCTCCGTGTATACTACAAAACTCTGGCACTCCGCCTGGGAAGGCTGGCTCCTTGATGGTCTCAAAGGAAGCAGGCCAGCCATGGCCTGAACGGGAGTGCTGGGCCTAAAGCAGGTAGGGCAGGGGCTGCTGATCCCTGGGCCTCCCAGCACGGGGCCACGAAGGCTCAGGTCAGGGGGCAAGGGAGAGAAAAGCTAGAGATTTGCATGAAAATGAATCTCCTTCTCTTCTCAGCAGCTTTGACCTCGACGGATACTACACAGATGTCTGGCTACAAGAAAAATGAGGCTCTCTGCCAATTTCTTCTAATACCAGGAGACTCCTCCAATCACTTCAAATCCTGGTGCAGTGAGGAAAGCTGAGGAAGCCATGTGTGCAGGGGGACAGGCACCCGTGTGTGCGCCCTCTGACAGAGGAAACGCAGGACAAGCATCTGTTCTTTCTCTGAAATCACAGGTTCCCTGGGTGGTGTTAGCCTCTTGCATGTACTGGGCACATATATTTGTGCTTTATCATTTAAAGGCTGGGACTGGGAACGAAACTACATCCATTACTGCCCCACCACAGAGCAGCTGATCTATTCTAGGCACAGACAAGCCACGATTCTACACAATGACAGACTAAAAAATATACAAGTCTAGACAGAAAGATGACTAAAAATATTCCAAGACCCCTTTTTAGGAGCACTTTAGCACTTTCTTATCACTCTGACAAATATTAGTTGTAAAACATTGCATCATTAATGTCAAAGGGAGGACAGGATCTGCATGAATGAAATTCAAACGGTTGATTTTAATTCTCCATCAAAAAGCAATCTCCTGGTGGGATATTTTTAGCAGTCACTCAGCACAAGTCTAAAGATGCTCAGCTGCGGTTTGTTTATCTTCCACAGAAAAGGCATGGGTTTTTAAACAAAACCATCCAGTCTCCACATTACAAAATCAATCATATTGTATCAAGATTTTTGTGACTGTTATCTACAAGTTATAAAACTAGTGACAAAGCATAAACATGCTAAGATCTTATTTATTCAGCTGACTCATTTTCTTAAAACAGCTAAAGCTATATTCACTTGTTGACTGGAGAGAGTAGAAGAGAAATCTGAGCAGTAGAGTATCTGAGTAAGCGGAACTTGCTCGACGGCAGGCCACATGCTAAGCAAGCGGTAGCCCACACGCACATCCATGGGACCATTTTGCAAATACCCTACAAGCTGCTCTGGCCCTGCCCTGCCAGCTCTAAAGCAGCATCTCCTCTTTGATCTTATGCCCAAAGGACCTCACTAAGCTAGTCACAGAATGCTCCTGCCCGCTACACAGCCAGCAGCTTGATGTTACCCAAAGGTAACAGTTCCTCTGAGAAACGTCTTCAGTACAAATAAAACAATTACCATAAGAAATATCACAAGTATCAAGACCAAGTATTTCCTATAGATAATAATAATCATCAGACTTGCAAGTGAAATGAATATTAGTTGATGTTTATTGTTTGACGCGGGATAAAAGCTTTTAAGAATTTTACACACTTAGTTCATTGAATCCTACTGAAAACTGAGGTACAAACGACCGTGCCCATCTGCAGACAAGAAAGCAGAGGCAAAGAATGGTTAAGGTCCCATCCGAGATCATCTAGCAAATCCCGGGCAGATCACACTGGAGAGTTTGGTTCCAGAATCTACCCTCTTCTTAATCATGCTATACTGTTGGTGTGGAATTTAGTTATCAAAGCATTTTAATTTTCTTAGTGAGCAGATAGAAGTGGAAGAGGGAGAACAACTGAAGTGAATTTCCAGTTTGATGTCTGTTTTGGTTTACAACTGGATGTCTCCTGAAAGCCTCATGTCCTCAAAGGTGAGCTTTCGAAAGGTGACTGAATCACGGGCACACATGAGCTAACTGTGCTATTAGGAGGTGAGGCCTGGTCAGAAGAACCAGGTCACCGTGGGTGTGACAGGAAGGGGCATCTTCCTTCCCGGTCCCTGCCTTCATTCTCTTGGCTTCCTGTCCACTACACCCTGAGCAGTTCTCTGCCGTGCCATCCTGCCATGGAGCCAGCCAACTGGACTGAAATGTGAGCCAAAAATAAACCTCTTTCCCTTTAAGTTGCAAGGGTCAGGTATTTTGTCCCAGCAATGAGAAAGCAACTGAGACGGTGTCCTTTGTCCTAGAAATATTTTTTATTTATGGTAGACACTCCCTGTAATACCCAGGAGATGTGCTCTTCCGTTTCTACACATAGCTAGGTCTAAAGTTCAGTTGGAGAAAGAAGAGATAGTCACGGAAGTCATACACTTGTGGGGAGACCCAGAAAAATAATTCTCATCCATTATGATTAAGATACAAAAAACATAGGCTATCATGTGTAAATAAAAACTGGCTGGCAATATTTGAATTTGTAAATACAAAGAAATGTAGGATGGATGCTCTATTTCCAACACACTCAGCAGCTGAACTGTCACTTGAGGGAAGGACTGGCCAGGGCTCTGGTGAGAGGCCTGCCTTTCCCAGCAAGGCCTCACATGCAGGCACACAGTCGGTGTTTGCTGAGTGACATTCAGGCAAGTCAGCACCACCACAGATTCAAGACTGTCAGGTGAACAGAGAAGACTGACCATCCACAGAATCACAGACTGCCAGAGTTGGACAGGGTTCTGAACATTCTAGAATGAGACCCCAAATCCTGAGAAACTGCCTCACTGCATCTCAAACCACAGTACAAGGGACAAACTAGTACAAGGGAACAAAGCACAGCAGGGCCATCAGCAGTCTACTAGCTGCGATCTGAAGCCCTTGCCAGTCTTTTATAAGGACACTGATTCCTAAAAATAACAAAAAGTGTAATAACTCACATGAATAGAAGACAGATATAACAACAACCTGAGTCCTAATCTACTGTGGTAGAGAAGGCGGAGAATGTTTTACTGTAACTCTGGCAGCCTGCAACCTGCCTCCCCTCCCCTCAAAAGGCCAGTCTGAAGCCTGGATTTCAGCTTGGACGCAGGGTGCCAGACTTGATGCTAATTCGTATGTGATTTCTCATCTGAGGATATAAACATGATAAAGGTAATAATGATTTCATTTTGTTGATCACTTTGATCTTGTCCACCCCATATCCTATAGCGTCTGGCACACAGTTGATGTCACTTAAACAACTGAAGCTGACTGAGTGGAGATATGTGTCTATTTCATGAAACTCTGAGGTACATGAGTTCACTTTTACAGTCTAAAGTAAGTAGGGAAGAGACCACTAGACTTTGACCCACTTAGAAAACCTGTAGCTTTCCACGGGCCCAATCCAAGGATCATCCTGAGATGTCCGTGCACCATTATCCATGAGCAGTTCTGTGCTCCAGTCCTCCAGCACCTGCTCTTTCTAAAGGACACTTACCCGAAACTGAATCACAGGTGGAGGACCCAGGGATTTTGGAGACTTTAGATTGGATATTTAGATTAGGGATGCTCAGTTGGTAAAACCCAAGCGCATACTCCAAAGTCCCCAGACTCCAAACTCTGAAGCCCTTCCAGTCCCAAGCATGTGGGACCAGGAATATTCACCCTGCAGTAGTCTGGGTGTGGAGCCTTCTTCACGCTTTCCATGCAGGGCCATCACTAGAATGGCTCCAGAGGGAGGCTGGGCCTGCACAGCTTGAGAGGGGAAGTCATAACATCGGGCCTTTCTCCATTCTCTAAGCACAGTTCCATACACCTAGGCCAGTGACCGAGTACACCAGGCCACAGTGAAATTTGGGGAACTGGATATTGCCTGTCCACAACAGTACTACTAGCTAGATCTTTGGTCCAAAACTGGATAGTTCTTCAGGAATTCTTGTAACCGTTCACTTTGCAATACATAGTTGTAACTCCCTGAGGTCAGTGCAAGTATGAGTGAGCACGAGGAGAAACATACAGCTTGTTTCCAAAAAAGAAAAAAGTAGTAGTTTAACAAATGGTCATAGTAAGAAAGCCAGAAACAGAACAACTTATAGAGAAAGGGTAAAACCTGACTTTTACATGTGCAAATAAGCATGCTGGTTGGCAAAGGTCACTTTTCTGTTTTTGTGTGTGAGATATTTTTAAAAGATGTGGAGATTTTGCAAGACAAAAAATTATAACACAATAACAAAGAACCTTCTGCTGCTCGCTCGCTCTCTCTTCCTTTCTCTCTCTCATTGCAAAGTTACTTAAGAGCTCATTTTTCACAAGCCTTTGCGGTAAGATTGATTTTAAGTTTGAAGAAGTTTTTACAAAGGTTTCTTCACATATTCACTCAATTCCATGCTCAACAACTACAATTCATTTGGATAACTGAAATGTATGGGATTTTATCCTAACATCCAATTCAAAAGGAAGAACCAGGACAACCCCATGGGCATAGTACTGCAGCCAAGTATGATTCACAAAGGCACTGACGTTCCATGAAAGTAGTTTCAAATCTCAAAATACACAGGATAATGGAATATGAGCTCATCATCCAAAAAAGGCTGAGCCTCATTCCTGATGTTATAACAATGCCAATAAAATTAGCAATCACAGAACAAAAGCATATAGATGGAAGAGTTCACTCTGTTTTGCAGATACTCATGGAAAATAATGCAACAGGGTTCCAATGACAAAGCTTTTAAGAAACACATCTGGCTTTGGGCGTTTTACGGGCCAGGAACTATCAATCCCCAAATGTGATCAGCTGGTAGAACACGGGTTGCAGTCCATGGGGTGGGGGACGGCTCAGCACAAACAGTCCGAGCCAGGGAGGCGGTCATCAGCTGGAAAACCTCCATACACAACAAATGTTTGTGTCCTTACCTTTAATTATGCTTAGAATTCTCGCTCATTTCTGAAAGAAAGGCTATTTTAACAGCAGTGGGAAATATCAGGCTCTTTCGCCCACACTGAGAAAGAGAAGCGGTGATGCAAAGGTAGGTGATAAAGCAATGATAAAATAATCAAGCACATTTCACTTTGAAGCGCCACAGATATCTCCTTACACTTCGAGAGAAAGGAATTATGGGATTCTAGGGACACCCAATTTGTATTTCTAATTTTATCCAAGCAATATTAACATGTAAATAGTTTACAACCCCTTAAGCTTAGAGTACAATGAGATGGTAATAAATACATACATAAATATTACCCTGGAACTTCAGAACTTCTAAGAATCTATAAAATAGATAACCCACACAGCAATAATTTAGAGTTGACTTTCTTAAACTGTGGCTGCAGCTGACTTGTTGATAAAAAGCAAACACAAACAATCCTTTAGCCCCAGGTAAAGTTTTTCAGCAGCGGACCCTCGCTCTTATAAAGTCGAGGCTAATACTGAACAGAGGCCTCACCTGGGACTTCAGGAGAGAATCTTGCAGAGTGTCGAGAGACAAAAAGTTTGAGTTCTTGGTCCAAGTTGCACTCAATCAAGTTTGTGTCCCATGATCGGATTCCTAAGGAGGAAAAGGAAGAGAGTTGATGGACTTCCAGTTAGTAACTTCAGGGTGGTTTGGAAAACATCACTGTAAAATCTCTCAGGCTTTAGAGGAGGATGTGGAGTCATTTCTGAAGAGCTCAGTGACTAGCAGTGGATGCCCACAAAATAGGAAGGCTGGGGAAGTCTCTCTGCCAGGCCACAAGGGAGGAATAACTAGCAGTGGGAACTGAACTTCTGCCCCTCATAAAATATAAATGCTACTTTGCTGGAAGAGTAAAAGAAAACAGTTATTAGGAAAATGACAGACTCTCCTCCAGCGAGGGAATAGAAAGGGCAGGGAGATAACTAGCTTTTTCGGCAGCCCAGAGGCCACCAGGGCATCTCTAGCTTTCTAACAATGCACTTGTAGGTGACAAGAAAGCATAGAACGCAGGTGGGAAACAGAAAGGGGGAGGCAGCCGTCAAGCCTGGACCTTTGCTGCTGCTGTTGTTTTTAACAATGCTCTAGCAGTCTGAATATATGACTTCTTTCTGGTATCCATCCCATTGCTGACCTTGGGCTTTCCACCTCAGGATATCAATCCAAACCTCGTGTGATCCCTGTCAGGGAGGCTGGATCTTGTGACTTGGCTGTGTGTCCTCTCAGGACTACACGCAGTGCTGTTGTTCACAATTGTTAGTTATATTGAATGTTCTTATCCAGAAACAAAGAAACGTGACTTTTTAAAAATATACTTTATAAAACTTTGATAGAGCTGAGGCCATGAACTTCCTTTGAGTTCAAACTTCCTTTCACTAGCCTGGAAAGAACAGCAGGAGTGACAGTAGCAAAGGTCAAGAAGTAGATGATAGTAGTTTCCTGTGTTCATGCCCTGCCTCAACAATCTCTTCCTTCCTCCACCCCTTCATCCCAAAGATGATTCGCCCAGGGAAACCCAGAGGCCACTGGACAAGCCAGAGAAATCTGAGGAACCTTAGGATCCTGGAGCATGTTTGTGTTTATATTTTTTCTAAATAGTTGGCTGATGGTGGAGTGAACGTGTCCCATGCATGATCGCATCCTTGGATAGAGCATGCTCAAATGCCAGGAACAAATCTCTAGAACAACAAACACATACTATCTACTTTCTATAGGAAGGGGCTCAAACCTCTGGCTATGATGCTGCAACTGCATTATATCTAAGTAAACAGCCAGTCATTTAATCATTTCTGTTGGTCACTAGTGGTGCATGCTAACCTGAGGATTCAAATTGCAGTGTATTAAGCATACCTCTAAATCCTTACAATATACCTGTTTACCTACATTTATAATTAATTTTCTTACCTTGTAAAGAATTGTGGCATCATATACAAATGCCAAATACCCTTTCCAAGATTCTGGAAACTCCATTCATGGCACACCTAAACTATCTTCCCATATCATTAACTATGAGGAGTATTTCTAAATAGATGTTCACTAACTAAAAGCAAAAATGTTTCTATGATCAGTGGAAGTAATTCAGGTATGGAAGAGTTAACCTTTCCAAAGAGAGGCTAAATTATAAGGGAGAGTTTTATGGATCTCCCTGGAAACATTAATGATCTCAGTTTGCATTTGTGTTAATGGAGTATTTCCATTTTAACAAGAAAGACATGTTGAGATTTTGCGGATCTTTTTAGTGCAGAAATGATAAATGGCTTCTTTTTGTTTCCTGGAGCGCTTGACAGCTTGAGAGGTCTGAATTCATTAGAATATTTTACTTCAACATATACATTATATACTAGCCCAGTGTGAAAAATCATTGAGTTCCTGTCTGTGCTGCTTAATTGGTATTGTTGGCTGAAATCTCTGTGCTGCAGGTTGGAGTTCCATTTTGTCTCCTGTCTTTTCAAGCTGGGTCAGTAACTTAATAAAGAGACATATGAGTTTAAATTGAATTCATACAATTTTTCTGTCTTTGTTCTAAGTAAGGTCCAAACTGCTACATTATTTGAATGATTTCATCTGGGGTTATACACACACTTACTCTTACATTGCTGTTTGTCATTTTCTCTCCTTGGCTTCAATTAACTGGTCACGGCACAAGCAATTAAATGTTTACTTATATACACATATGTAATATATTGTATACTATTATAAATTCAGCATTAAGTAAATTATAAAATTTGTAAGTTAGCAATGGAAAAAATGAGTATTATGAAATTCACTTAGTCATTTTTTATACTAGTAAACAGCTGTTAAAATTATTCCGCATTTTTATATTCTCTATGCACCCTAAAAGTTTAGGGTTCTTTTTCTAAAAGACTGATTTCCAGCCAAATTATTTTTTTAACAATGCACATCACTATTACTACTTTTAAAATAAAGATCACACTGGGCTTACTAGTTATTGCAGGTAAAAAGGAAAATTTTGGAAGCAGGTCACTTTTTATACTAATTTTAGAAATAAAATATTTAGTAATTACTTGTGCCTTCTGCTGGATAATATTAGTGCAGGGAAAGAGTATTTCTCAATGAAGGTTCATGTGCATTTAATAGGTTTCTGTGCGTCCCCTCCATGCCTGACAAGGAGCCAACAGTAGGCACACTAAAGTTCAGAGCATAGAAAACTGCTGGCCCTCCTCATACTCTCCACTCTCTGTGTCCCTGACTGTCTGGGATACCATGGGGTAGGAAGCAGCTTGCAGAAGCCAGTCATCTTTGTTTGTGGTAGGGGACAGAGAACCCAGGATAAGCTCCCGGTGCTTTTTCTGATTGATCTCCCAATCTACCCCAAGTCAAGCTCTTCCTTGAGGCTCTGCTTCACCAACAAACTCAGACAAGAGCATCATCCCTAAGGTTGCCCAGGTGGGTTAACAGCTGCTCCACCTCCAACAGTTGGAGACACTGAAACCCCTTGTTAAATGTCTAGGCCCAAAGGGCATCTGTCACCTTGAAGAGCACCCCTGGCGACTCTCTGATTGTGATCTGAGAAAGGAACACTGTGTTCCGGTCCATCCTTGCTGACAGGAAGGCACCAAAGCATCTTTTCTTCTCAGTTCTCTGGCCTCTCTTGAAGTACACAAAGAGCAGGCAAACATGCACAGGGCATTTGCAGATGGAAAAAAAGAAAAAAAAAGGTGGGTGGGGGAGGGGTGACCACAGACTGAGCTGGGATGAAAAGGGAAGACCAGTCAGGTCTCCCCACCATCCACAGGCTGGACCACGCTGAATTCCGCAGTCTGCAGGCACTTTGCAAGGTGAAACCAACAACTGAAAACAAAAGCTACCCTTTAAAGGCAAAAACAGAAAAACAACAAAAAAACCAACCCAAAGTCTGTACTTTTAAAGAGACTATGGATTAAGGAAGCCCAAGAAATAACTGCATTACATGTTAATGGCGTGGTAATGGTTCTACTGGGCTTCTGACCAGTTGATTTTTCTCTGTGTGCTTTAGTTGTTTCTCCTGAGAAATAAGTAGTTTGAGGATTTGCTGCAAATACCTGAATGGTTAACCTACAAAAGATTCCATCTATAAAACTGCGCTGAAATGTAACCTGAAACCATAAACTACAGCAACAATTAAATAGGAAATGCTAAGGAAGGCTTTACTTTTCAGAGAAAACCTTCCCTATTTTTGCCCTTAACCTAGCCTTCGATTTGCTTTTTTTCTTTCTTTAAAGAGAACAAATTAAAAAAAAATTAAAAAAATAAATAAAGAGAACAAATTTTTTGTTCGTAACATATACTTCATATGTAACACAGACAATGTCTTACATACACAGCTCATAGCTTTGAAGCCTTGATAATAAATAATTCTGGTCTTAGATAACACTTTGTGACACTGGCAAACAAAAAGTGCCTTATAATAATGTATTTATTGGCCTAAAAGTTATTTTAAAAAGTCAGCCCTTAGAGATTAACAATGAATCATCAATTCAATGGCCTTAAATTTGGAGACGGGCTTGTGTTTTCACAGGGTTCACTTTAATATGTGATACCGAGTAAGTGGAGCAAGCGGAAACCCATGCGCCTTCTGCTCGGAAAAGCACAAAGATGAATATAAAAAATCTGATACTTTCTAACATTCTATTCCACTCCTGTTATACATGATTTTTGCTTTTTTGTCTTTTTCCTGTTAAAAGATAATAAAAATTAAACCCCCAAGTTTTCCTGGGTCCTTTATTTTCTTATTACCATTTTAGTCTGAACACATTCAATAAAATGACATCAGAACGTTACAATGCACTGAGCTCAGTTCACAACTAAAAATCCAGGGCCATAGATGTTACCCGTATCTATAGTCTCATGAGCAAATCTTGTTGATTCCCAGTGTTAAGCAGAAGAAAAGCTACACTCTAACGGTAACTAAAACATCAAACTAATACTTAGTATTCCTTATTTGTTTTAGTTCCTT
>PVLD010012178.1:0-61650 GCA_004027595.1 Dinomys branickii | reverse complement strand
GGGAGGGATCGAGCTGTCTGTATTCTTGGGGCGCCAGGACCCAGCAAATCCCTCTCTCCCGCGCAGCTCGCCCGACACGCGCGAAACGTGGGATTGCCGGGCGTCTCCGCCGCTAACAAGCCGATCTCTGTCGGGAGTCGCCGGGGGGCTGCGCCAGCTCGGGGGGCGGGAGGGATCGAGGCGTCCGTGCTCTCAGGGCGCTAGGGCCCAGCAAATCCTTCTCTCCGCTTCCGGCGGCATTTGTGGCCCTCCACGCGGCTCGCCCGACACGCGCGAAACGTGGGATTGCCGGGCGTCTCCGCCGCTAGCAAGCCGACCTCCGTGGGGAGCCGCCGGGGGGCTGCACCGGCTCGGGAGGCGGGAGGGCCCGAGGCGGCCGCGCTCCCACTGCGCCTGGACCGATCCCAGCTTCTTCCCCGCGGGGATCGTCCCTGGCTCCCAGCGTCTGGGACTTTCCCACGTCTCGCCCCGGCAGCCTGGTCCGCCCTACCACATCTCCCCCGGCATCTCAAAGAAATACGCCCAGTTTAAACTTCCCAGCCGAGGTCCCGGCATTCACGCTCGCCAAGTCTGTCTCGAGCTGGTGGTGTTTATTAAGGAGGTTCGCTCCCTTGCTGCTCACCTGGTCGCCATCTTCCCCGGATCCAAATTGTTGATTCTTTGAAGTATTTCTCATGCAATTTGGGTTTTGTTTATGTCTGCCTACACATAGGTCTTCAAGATTTCTACTTACCTTCTCCTCCAGCAGATTTAGTGTTACTGTTCTAGTATTTAGATCTTTGATCCATTTGAACTTTAGTGCATGGGGATAGACATGGGTCTAGTTTCAGTCTGTCTTCAGCATATGGAGAGCCAGTTTTTCCAGCAACATCTATTAAAGAGCCTACATTTCTTCCAGTGAACATGTTTGGCCCCTTTGTCAATGATAAGGTGGTTTCATGTCTTGTAGTTGTTTGTGTCTTCTAATCTATTCCACTGACCCTCTGGTCTGATTTTGGTGAGTGCCGTGCTGATATTATCACAGTAGCTTTGTAGTATAATTTCAAGTCAGAGCTTGTGATTCTTCTTTCCTTGCTTTTGTTGTGTAGGATTTGTTATTTAGGTCTTCTACATTTCCAAATGAATTTTAGAAGTTTTTTTTTGTTCTGTGAGGTATGCTAATGGTATTTTGATTGGGATTGCATTAGATCTGTATAACATTTTCGGAGTATGGCCATTTCCACTATACTGGTTCTTCCTATCCACGAGCAAGGGATATCTTTCCATTTTGTGATATTCTCTTTGATCTCCTTTGTCAGAGTACTGTAATTTTCAATATATGGTACTTTTAAATAATTTGTTATATTAATTCTTAAGTATTCTATCTTTTGGATGCTTTTGTAAAGGGTGTGGTTTTCCTAATTCCTCTCTCAGTGAATTTATTGTTTGTGTACAAGAATGGTATTTACTTTTTAATGTGTTGACTTTGTATCCAGCTACTCTACTGAATTTAATTTAGTTATTGCAGACTTTTGCACCTATGTTCATTAAGGAGATTGGCCTATAGTTCTCTTTTTTTGTTTTTTTTTTTGGTTTTGTTATCAGGATAAAACTTGCCTCCAAGAATGAGTTAGGGTGCTTCCTTCTCAATTTCATTAAAGTGTTTGAGGAATATTGGCATTAAATCATCTCTAAATTTCTTATGGAATTTAGAAGTGAATCCATCAGGACTTGGGTTTTTCATTGTTAGTAAGTTTTTAATTATTTTTTAATTTCATTGACTGATATTAGGCTATTCAGAATTTTTGTATCTTCTTGATTCAGCTTTGGTAATTCTTATGGATCTAGAAATCTGCCCATTTCTTTGGTGTTTTCCATCATATGCTAGTAAGATTTTTTTTTATCATGTAAAACTGGTAAAAAAAATTAAGCATTAACTTTTCCATTCAACAGAAACAGAAATTAGTAGTACAATTATCTTAGCTATGTTGTATGTGTGTATATTCCTTTCTTTCTTTCTTTCTTTCTTTCTTTCTTTCTTTCTTTCTTTCTTTCTTTCTTTCTTTCTTGCTATGTAGTTCAGGCCAGCCTTGAGCTCACTTCGTAGCCCAGGCTGGTCTCAAACTCACAATAATCCTCCTGCCTCAATCTTCTGAGTTCTCAGATTACAGGCATACGCCATTGGGCCTGGCCCTTCCCTCTTTTTTACCCATGAGATTATCTCTAATCTAATTTCCTCTACAAGTCCCGTGGATTTGTTTCTTTATTTAGGTTGCTATCATTTCAGAAATTGCAGGTATGTGTCTTCTGTTTTCCTCCATTATGATCTCTTCTGGATTCATTCTGGGTGGGCGGGAGTCTAAGATTACATTTTACTTCCGCATCTTCTCATTTTCTATTTCAAAAAATTTTTACTTTGTTTTCCGTGTTGATCCTTGTAAGTTTTTGTATTAGGTAGCAATATCAATAGTATCAAGTCCTCTCTAGGAAAAAGATGTTCTTCAGTGATGTCTTCTGGGTGTAGTAGGTTTTTGATTTATTTCTGTCCCAATATCCTATCTTTCCCCACCTTCTTATAATCCTTATCCACAGACATAGGGACCCTGTGCAGGTGAGTCATTTTCTCAATTGGATCATTTCAAACAAGACAGATGAAAGTTCAAAACTCTCATTTTACCATCTCTGTATGCTTTAGCACAAGTTGATACTATGGCTTTATAAATCTTTGTGAGTTTCTTATATTTTAGCATATAAATTCCACCAGATTAAAAATCACATTTGCATTTCTTTATTTTGGGTCACCTTGTGAGGGTGCTGTATGATAATTCCCTTAAGATTCTTAAAATGACCTACTAACTAATTTAGAGGCTTTATGACCTTCGGATACTTAGAAATTTTACTAGCCATAAACAGAAAATGTTTTTGAGTTTTAACAATGAGTCTTACAGAAGCATTCTTGAGATCTTTATTCTGAGGAAATAATTTTCTGATAACATTTTAGATTTGATCTTTTCCCTGAAATCATTTTTGGTTGGCAGTTAAATTGCCACAAGCTTTATTTTTTTTAAAGTTAAGTCTATTGATACATTTTAGAACTATGCAATGATCATATTCATCATAGGGAATTTGTACCCATATATGACATAGTTTGATTCTTCTTTTGCCCAATGCCCTCTCTTCCCTTCATGCCTTCTTCTCTTCCTTATTTACAAAATTTTATTTTCATTTTATACTTTTCTAAATTGCTTTTTCTCTTTTCTCTTCCTTCCTTTCCCTTCCCATGCCCTAGTTCTTCCTTCTTTTTGAACAATTTCTAGTGTACACTATGTAGTGTACATGTGGTTCTTTGCTTACTCTTTAAGTTTCCCATACCAGGGAAACAATGCATGAGTTCAATTTATTTCACCTAACAGCTTGGACTGAAGTTGCATCAATTTACCTAGATGTGTCTAAACTTATCCTTCTTTGTGACAGAGTAGTGTTCCATTATATATAAAAGAAGTCTTCTTTATCAATTCCTTGGTTAATTGGCATTTCGGCTGTTTCTAAGATTTAATTATTACAAACTACTGCTCCAAACATGGGTGTACCTGTATTGCTGTGGTCTGATGTTTTCAGTTGTCCCAGGAAGATACCCAGAAGTAGAACAGCTGGGTCAGATGGCACCTCTAATCCTAGTTTTCAGAGGAAACTCCACACTGATTCTCACAGTGGTTGCATCAGTCTACACTCCCACCAACAGTGGAGAAGGGTTTCTTTTCCCCCACAGCACCACTATCATTTGTTATTGATTGATTTCTTGATGATAGCCATTCTTTCTGGATGAAATGGAATCTCAGTGTTGTTTTAATTTGCACCTTTTAATAAACAATGATGTTGAATATTTTTCCATATATTTCTTTGCCTTTTGTATTTCTTCATTGGAGAATTGGTATTCTCTTGGGAGAAGTGGTTGAGAAACACGTTTATTTTTTTTATTATTATTATTTTTTTGCGGTACTGGGGATCGAACTCAGGACCCTGCGCTTGCTAGGCAAGCACTTATGCCACTGAGCTATATCCCCAGCCCCTGAGCAACACGTTTATTTTTAATGTATCAAATTCTGCATTCTTTATATTCCCTCTAAATTCTAATGAAAACCTTAATCACTTTTATTCATCCCTCCCATATTATCACATGGGAGGCATTTTATGTTAAATCAGTAGAAATTTCCTCAGAAATACTCATGTGTTAATTTTTAAAAAATCTATTTAGTAGGGTATGGCATTACACAGTACTGCCAAACTTTCCTACATTGGATAATAATAAGGATCTCCTTTTAACCAAAATCTGTAACATTTTCTTCTTTGTTCTTTAAACTCTTACCAGCAGAATCATCATAGTGCTCCCACCTCTCAGTAACAGACACTTTAAATCTTTGCAGGTTCTCTATACCACCAACTTCAAACTCAATAAAAATGTTTTAATTATAATTGCACACTACCTTTCAATACAAAGTTCTGGTCTCATTAAGTGCTGCTGCATAGCAAACTATATGGAACCTTAGTTCCTTAAATTAGCAAAAAATATCTATTTTACATATCAATCCACAATTTTTGCAGGAACTCAGCGGAGTTAGACTGTATGTGTTCTATGTAGGCTTGAAAAGTTTAAGCAAGGGAGAAGGTTCCATGTCTAAGATTTCTCACTTATGTATCTGGTTAGTGCACATATGCTATTGTTCATGTGCTATACTGAAGCAGTTGACTAATAACCACCCTAGTTTCCCATAGAGATCATCCATGGAATGACAGAACATGCTCAAAATGTGATAGCTAATGTACAAAACTGGAAGTTCCAAAACCTTGGAAGCTGAAGCTGACAAATTGCCTAGATCAGGGGATATAAGCTGATACTTCACTTCGGCTATAATGTGTTGCTCAATGTTATTTTTCAGTCTACTTAGATGCAAGCGTAAGAGGCATACGTTCCATCTCTCAAGGTGATGCTTGAAGTGTGGCTGCATTTAATTTCTGGAGATCTGGAAGAAAGATACAACCTGTGGATGAGTCTTGTCAGCAAAGTGTTTTCTGAAGCTCTATCCGTTTTCTAAATACCTAATGTCATCCAAGGTAAAGAAGCCACCAAAGTTTTCTTACTTATTTGGGCTTTTCACCTACTTTCCTGTCCCTGCCACATCTGTTACATAACTCACACAAGAAGCAGCTCACACAAGCCTGTCAGCGAGCCACCCATGAGTGTCTAGAATGTGCGCCATATTTCAGCCCAAGTATCTGGCCTGACTGTCAGCAACATCAATACACAACATGAAATGAGGAGTGGGATGAGGGACTGCTAAATATATACCCACACACTGTCACATTTCTCTACATAACCCCAAGCTTCTTTTCATTTGTTGATTGAATATTTATTCAACTCACATTGTATTTCAAAAACAAACATATGTCCTTTGTGTTTCAGAGATTTATATTCTTCTCTGCCATTCTATATTCTGCCTTCTATCCTTCATATCTTTCTTGCTGTCTTCTAACATTCAGAAGTTTGAGTGTGGTGTGGCTTTGCAAAAGATCTCCTCATCTAACTTTAGAATGAAAATCCAAGGGAATTGCATAGGGAAAACTAAAGAATGTGTTTGCATTAATGTCTGTCTTAACAAATGGTGCCCAGGAACCCCCCCCTGTTTGAATGAGTGCTCAGAGAATTTCTAAGAGGAGCTCAGAGTATTTCTAAGAGGAAGACAATTAATACTGATGGTGATTAGAAAGGAATTTCTCTTTGGCCACCTAATTGACATTGTGTATCACCATAGTTCTCCTTCCTAATTGCTGAAATTATGGACAAATATTGGACACAGTGTGGTAATTAGATCCCTAGACAGGTGAAAACCTCAATTACCAGCCCTGGCACTGAAGTCATAGCTGATGTAAAAAAGAAAGAAAAACCACTGATGACAGTCACTGAGGCAGTACCCTATCTATCCATGGAGAAAAGGCTCAGAGGGTATTTTTCTGGGAAGAAAGTTTTCTTGTGTTGTTCTAAAGAGTTTTTGAAAGGTGAGGAAAAGCCCTGCTGCATTATAGTAATGCTGGCAAGGTTCACCTAGGAATCCTCAAAGAAATTTCCAGGAAGAGCCTGAGAATGAAACAACCTGTTTGCCACAGGGCACTAGAACTTAGATTTGAAGGAATGTGAAACTATTATTTCTGTTTAGGGATTTCATTGTCTTATATACAAGGTGATGGTAGTTGACTAATATGTCACATTTAAACACTGTTGAATTTTCCCCTGAGCTGTCATCTGTTTACCCCTAGTTACGAATAAAGGAAGGAGGCAGGGAAAGTGAAAAGGCAGAGATGATGTCTCAGACAGAACACTAAGGGGGACTTTGCATAGTCAAATACCTACTGTATGTTCCTCATTTATAAAATCTAGAATAAGGCAATTCAAACATATCTAGAAACAAAGTTAAGCTTTTGGGAGTTGTAGTCAAATTTCAGACTTTCACAAAAATTTTTGTCTAAGTACAAGAGCAAATAATAGCAATTTAGTTACTTTAATAGTAATGTAATATACAATATTAACTTTCTGCTTTAAGCTTTTTGGATGAAAAATTTTTGAAACAAGCTATAATTTATAGAATCAAAGACAAAGATATTAATAATGGCAAGGTGAATATGATCCTAGTGGTTTCTGTGGAAACCCAGGTAAAGCGGTATACATGATTGTGAAACTATAGGGAGGATTTCATGGGTATGACTTAGTAAACTAAAAATAGAAAGCAAGCCGCAAAATTGAAAGAAAAGACATAAAGCACGGAACATTTCCAAATGTTGAAAGTAGCACAAGATGACAGGACTGGTCAGAACTTTTAACCTCTAAAATGTATATGAATGAAAATATATAGAGGAATCAAAATTAGTTCAGTATTGGGGAAAGATACATTTGGGAGAAGTGTGCAGGACCTAGATTATTTTATATACAATATTTTAAGGTTCATCTAGTTTTATTTCTGTGATAGAATTTGACCTATAGAAAATCAACTCCACCGCTACTGAGGAAGATGATTCAGAGTGAGAAGAGATAATCTAGGGAGTAAGTTGCACAGCACAGGTAAGAGTTCATTTCTCACACAAAACAAGGAAAAGCTTCTGGAGGTAATTCAGGAAAGAGATGTATGTGGAGGATGAAAAGATGGAGATTTTAAATATTTCTCAGAAATTTGCAATTTGAATAAGAGTACTGTGAAACTTCGTATTTCGGTACAGAATCTAGGTATAGGAATTCTGTTCATTGAGGCATGAGTTAGGAGTGCATAAGAATTTTCTCATTAAAATATATAAAATCTAGTAGCAGCAATACCTGAATCAGAGACGTTGGCATGGGTACCATATTTGAAGCTCCCCATTCAGGAATTCACAGACAGATCCTGGGAATGGCAGTTTGTTGGACCCCAGAGTCGAGTGTACCAAAGGTAAGACAGGAATAAAATAGGACAACTGATGAATGTTGATGAAATACTAAATTATGCATATGTTTTCCATAAAGAGAAATCAGATTTATCATCTGATAAGAGTTTGTGGAGGAATCGTAAAGCTAGTTCTAAAACAATAACAGTCATTTAAAGCAAATTGGTTTCAATAGATGACTTCATGGAAATGGGGTAGACAGTTGTGAAAGGAAACCATGTTCTTTAAGGACAAAAAATACAAAGACAAATTGATGGATGTTTTTCTTGATTAACAATGTGTTAAAAGGAGATGTTCATATGGGGAAGGTGAGTCTCCAGATGCGGACGTTGTTGAGTATACAAGTAATCAATATAAAAATGTCAAAACAATAACTAACATAAATAAATGTTCTGATTAGAACTCTGGAAAAGTCAAGTGGACAGAGTACATAAGCATAATAGGGTCATTTGAGCTAAGATTGGTGTGTGCTCACATCAACAGCTGTCCCCAGATTTACACTAAAATGAGATGCAGGAATATAGCAGTTTGGGCATGTACTGATTTAGCATAATTTCTGGTTAACTTACAGGGCTTTTCCCCCTCCCATTTCTGTTGTCATTTATTTAAACAAGGCTGGCACAGCTAATTTATAGGAGTAAATCTGACTCCTTACTTTGCAATCCTCAGGACCCGGTCACATTGGCCTTATTCCATAGGGTCAGCTCTTCATGGCCAATTCCTCGTTTGTCGCTGAGTTCCTGTTGCTGGGCTTTTCCAGCCTTGGTGAACTGCAGCTTGTCCTCTTTGTGGCCTTTCTCAGCCTCTATCTGATCATCTTGAGTGCAAACATCACGATCATCTCAGTCATTCACTTGGATCGCAGCCTCCACACACCTATGTACTTCTTTTTAAGTATTCTCTCCACATCTGAGATCTTGTATACAGTGGTCATCCTGCCCAAGATG
The DNA here is from genome assembly GCA_004027595.1 of Dinomys branickii. Classification (NCBI taxonomy): domain Eukaryota; kingdom Metazoa; phylum Chordata; class Mammalia; order Rodentia; family Dinomyidae; genus Dinomys; species Dinomys branickii. The sequence continues at coordinate 53,257 of PVLD010012178.1, read as the reverse complement.
CTCATCAACCTGCTTTCTGTGCTCAGGACTCTCTCCTTCATGAGTTGTGCCACTCAGATGTTCTTCTTCCTTGGATTTGCGATCACCAATTGCCTGCTTCTGGGAGTGATGGGTTATGATCGTTACGCTGCCATCTGCCAGCCTTTGCGTTATCCCGTTCTCATGAGCTGGAGAGTGTGTGGGCAGCTGGCAGCAGCATGCGTTGGTAGTGGCTTTCTCATATCTCTGGTGGGAACAACTTTGGTCTTTAGCCTCCCTTTCTGTGGTTCCAACAAAGTCAATCACTACTTTTGTGATATTTCCCCTGTTATCCGTCTTGCCTGTGCTGAAACCTACATTAACGAACTGGTCATTTTCATCTGTGGGGTCCTTGTGCTTGTTCTCCCCTTGATCTTCATCTGTGTATCTTATGGCTTCATTGTGCACACCATCGTGAAGATCCCATCAGCCGAAGGCAAGTGGAAAGCCTTCTCCACTTGTGCTTCCCATCTCATTGTGGTGATTGTCCATTATGGCTGTGCCTCCTTTGTCTACCTGCGGCCCTCAGCTAAATACACATCAGGAAAAGACAGGCTGGTGACAGTGACCTATACCATCATCACCCCACTGTTGAACCCCATGGTATACAGCCTCAGGAACAAAGATGTACAGCTGGCCATTAGGAAAGTGATTGGCAAGACTGGGTTTTCTTTTAAGACTTTATGATTAGAACACTTTTCAGAGGACTCACACATTTAAGTTAATTGTGTTTGAGATTATTTAAATTACGAGTGTGTAGTCTGTCTGTGTGGCGTTAAGTGATTTTAACATTTTGGCATTTGGTATTTTCCTATATAAATCAGAGGTAGTAATATTTAGTCCTTAACGGTATGGCAAAAGCACAAGGTATATAGCAATAAAGGGTATTTCTCTTCGTTTTTCTCTAAATTTGTAGTTCTAAGAAAGGTCTTCATAGCCCTCATTTCTTTTCTTATATTTGTCTTGTCTCATATGCCTTACTGTACTCTTATTTATCACAAATCTCTGAGGTCCACCTTAAATGGTTTCCAGTATGAATGTGGCTTTGGTCTAGTATTATAGTAGGTTAGGGAACAATGTTACCACACTAATAATTAGATGATTTAAGAATTGAAATTTCTAGGAGTGGTGCGGCACTCCTATCATCTCACAACTCAGGGGGAGGCTGAGGCAGGAAAAAATCACTGTAAGTTCAAGGCCAGCCTATTTAGTGAGCTCAAGGCCAGCCTAAACTACACTGTGAGACTCTGATTCAAAAAACAAAGCAAACAAAAATTATTGCACTTTGGTTAAACTATGATTTAAACTATTATTCTTCTCTGTTTATAAATCTTAATTTATGGAAAATAGAAATAATAAAATATACCTTTTCTACTTCACAGCAGTTTTACTTCTATCTAATAGATAACATAAATTTGTAAAACATAAAAACACATAAATGTACAACTCACATTAAAGAAGGATCTATTCATTGCTACTAGGACTTTATTTCATGCAGAATCTCAGAGTCCTCAAGCTGCCTTTCCTGACCACTTCTTTGCATCATTTCTTATACAAAATACAAAGTACAAAGTATGTTGCATCAGTGAATTGAAAGGAAAGATCAAACATCCCATCTCATCTTGGCTAAGGACCTCCACCCTGAATTTATTAAGAAGAAACTACATAGCTTCAAATTAATCATCAGACCATATGACATTTAAAACAGAAGGGTGTTAAGGTCATCTGATTCTACCTCTCATATGGAAAACTGTATAGAAATTCCTTCATTAGTATCTCTGGGGAAACCAGCTCCCTATGACTGAACATTAATGATTCCACAAAATGTATATTCTTGCTGTGTTCAGCTCTTACTATTTATCCTTGTTTCAACTTATGTCTGCCTCTGCGATTTTCTGTCACATGTCATGTAGTGAATGCAGTTTCACAGACCTTTGGGAAAGTTTAGATGATAATCTAAACTTATTTTACTTCTGTGACTAGGTCTTCACAAACCTCTCTTAAACTTGGGTACAGTCCACTAGATTGGCTACTCCAGTTCACCAATACAGTTTTTCAAGGATCATGAATAAAGCTGAAGTTAATATTTTATGTGTGATTCCCTTTTTCAGGCTGCAGTATAACTGTATTCTCCCTTCTTAATGGTTAGATTTTCAAATTAAAGTGTAAAAGTTCATAAATAATGTGTTTTTTTTTTTTGTTGGAAGCATATCACATCTGTTTCTAATTTTGTCTCTTTTTCTTCAGTTCTTAGAAGAGAACACTTCATTTATTGTCTTTCTTTACCAGTTCAATAATTCAGGCACTTTGGTTACTAGAAGTCTAAATTCATTGTTGGTCACTTCCATTATTTTGCCTGGTCCTTTATTTCCCCAAATATAGGTGCAATACTCACTTATTAACAAAATAAATGAGAATAGAATAGAACGTTTATTTTTATGGATATTTCCTTGCTGGTGTTTCAATAATTTCTGCTATTTATTTCTAGTTTTGTTATGTGTTATTGAGCCAAGCTGATGGATATAATTCTATTCTTATTATGAATTAAATTTTATTATTGGTTTCTTCAGAATTATGCCCTGTGAAAATTTTTCATATGCATAGTATAGATGTTGTCTTTATTATCAGTTTACTTTAATTACACTCTTGTACTTAGCCTGTATCATTGCTAATTTTGCATGTACGTGAGCTGTCTTGGCCTCAGAGTGCTGAATCATTGTATTGCTTTTGGATTTATGGGCTTTTTTTTTTTTTTTACTATATTTCCAGTAGTGCTGATTTATGTATTTTGTTATGAAGTCTATTTTCAATATTAAGTAAAACATTGGGGAATTCAATGCAGTATGATTGAAAAATATAGTCAATGTTTAATTTTAAAAATTATCACAGCATAACATGTCATTAATTCCCTTCCAAATACTACTCTCTACAGACACTTTTTAAAATATTTTTATTTTAAACAAAACAGAACAACAACAACAAAAAAGAGCAAAGACAGAAAACAAACAACACAAAGCAAGAACACTTTTATCCTAGCATTCCTGCCATTTTCTGGAGCAGTTCGGGAAGTCATTTTTACGTCTTTAGTTTTGTTTACATTTCTGCCTCGATGTCCTAAATTGATTTTACACATCTACTTTACATGGTCTTTTTGACTTTAGGGAAAGGCCATGTCACACAGTACCAGATCCAGTGAATAAAGTGGATGAGGCCGCACCATAATCTGTCTCTAAGCCAGATTTTCCATGGGCTGGCGCTCAGCACTTTCCTTCATACGCTACCCACAGACACTCACAGAAAGCTGGAACTGTTTCAGAAAGCGTCAAGAATGATGAGAGAAGTGTGCTTGAAGTGAAGGGGCGCACTCTGAAGGATATTAATGGCAACTACAGTATCTTACTGCAAAATTTTAAATTTAAACTTTCACTGTACCTTTTGTCACACATTTGTGTTTGCTGGACTTCCATTATATTTATATGAATACTGATCTGTGAATTTGTTATGGAGTCTTCTTTATAAGTGATGAGCAGAACTTTTGCAGATTTCACATGTATATATGTTATATGTATATGTGTGTGTGTGTGTGTGTGTGTGTGTATATATATATATATATATATATATATATATATATAATCAACCCCTAGGCACACTAAGATGATATTGTGTAAGGAAAAACAATAGCACTTATCAAGACGAGTGATGGAGAGGAGGGCACCGGCAACAGAACAAACAGCAGAACACAGTTATAAAAACAAAAAAACGGGATGACTGATAGAGTTCTAAGCATAAGACAAAGTTCAAAATACACCTGTGAAAAAGGGGGAGAACAAACAGAAAATAACCTACTTCCCAGCACACAAGTACATCTGGATATTTTCTTAAAATTGGGTCACCTAGATTGGTTCATTGTCTGAATAAGCCCCACCTTTACTTTACTTTCATAAAATACACAAAGAATGAATTGCAAGTTGCTAGGAGAGTGGATGCCGAGTGTTCTCATGGCAAAATGATAACTATGTGCAGGGATGCCTGTGTGAGAATCATCTCATATTGTGTGTATACTTCAAAACACTGCTGTAATGATAAATACATACAATTTTACCTGTCAAATAAAAATATACTAAACAACATGGATTACCAAAACCATGAAAAATCTGAGCAATTATATGCTCTGTTCCAGAGGATGGGCCTACTAATTGTGTGCCTGTGTGTCTCAGAAATGTCAAACTCTATGACAGTTGCTTTAAACTTACAGTCTGGTTGCTGTACCTCGCTCAGCACCCAGTAACGAGAAGTGCACAGGTCAGCAGTAGACTGTAGATTTCCATTAGGGAGAGGGGCATTGCTCTGTATTTCTCCCATGTCCAGATAAAACTGCAGGTCTCCTTTAAGGGCAATTATACTAGGGATGTTTTGTGCTGGGGACACGCAGGAGAACCAAGGCACTGTGAACAGCTGCACCAAAGCTCAGGATTTCCAGCACCTTCACAGCATGGAGCATTCACTAGTCTTTCTTTCAGCACTCAGCCCAGGGGTGACTACCAGGCTTCAGTGGCTAGGAAACAAGAGGACCACTTTCTGGCGAATTGATGGAAGTTAGGAATTACCCCTAAAAAAGGAAAAGCATTGTTTTGTGCATCTGTTTGCATGGAGCCCTTTAGCTGTCAAACATTTCCCATGAATAGAGAGCTCCCAAACAAGATGCTTAGTGCTATGATCTGGAATGTACATGAACCACCTAGGGTTGCTAAACATTTGAAGGTTTGTGAACATATAACCCAGAGGTTTACATAGAAAAGAAACATATTCTCTGGAGGAACATAAAAAATTCAGAATATAAAGTAGTAACACCTGCATATAAAATATATTGCATCTTGAAAGATTTTGGTAACATCATTTGTAGTTCTTCTAATAAAACATAGAAAAGTATAAAATCACAATTGAGACATCAGTTGATTATAACTAAATTACCAATGAGTAGATAAAAATATAGACTATTGTAAGTGCTTCATTGCTTACTCTCTGCTCTCCAACAGAGATGATTTTCCTGGTTCTAGCATCATGCATTATTATTTGCATAGTTTCAAACTTTATTACAAAAGAATTATAGAGAATATGTTCTCTAGTATGATTTATAGTTTTTATTTTAACCATTTCCGTATTTTATTTTTTCCTGGTTAAGCCTTATCAGCCAGGCCCATTCACTCTCCTGGTCCCCCACATTTACACTTCACTTATGAAATGATTTTTTCTGATTTCTTGCTGCTTTCTGATCTATCTCTGATTTTCGAAACTTTTCTTCTCCTAATCACTCATGACTGAATTTTTCAAAATTGTGATATTTCCGATTATTTCATGTTTCCTGTTATGCTGATTTCTTTTAGCTCATTTTGTAATGTTTGGTTCGAGTTCTCATCTACTTGCTGTGCAAATTTTTTGAGCTCCTGTTCTTTGTGTTCTGTGGGAAGTACATTCTAAGGTAGCGTGGCATGTCAATGTTTGTTATAAATGCACAAATTGTAAAGGTACAGCATGGAGAAGGTTGTATTTGGTAGAGAGAGGAGTAAAGTTCAATGCACACTTCAGCTGTCAGCCTATTCAGGTGTTTTATCAAAAACAGAAGATACCTTGTTGAAAGTAGTAACCTTTCTTGGAGCAGACCACACCTACACCAGGATGGATTCAGGTTGACAAAGCCTAGGATCTCAGGACAAACCTCAGGAGACCTCTGACTGGTCATTTTAGCTTTAGCTTTTCTGTTGGATTATCTGGGGCTGCCCCTGATCTGCTCCAAGAAAGGTTGTTACTTTGAACAAGTTGTCTGTATTTTTGACAAAAGCTGACATCTGCTTTCAGTACTCTGAGGTGACTACTGTCAGCTGAGTCAACATGTGCTTATCTGGAGAAAGATCTGGGCAGAACCTCTAGCATTTTCACTTCCCAAGCAGTTATTTTCTATGGAGATGTTCCACAGATACGTTTCTGTCATAATAACTTTGCAAGGGAGCTGAGTATGATCTTTGACACTGCTTTTCCTGAACCCTTAGGAAGAGGATCTTGGGCCATGGCAACAATCCTAGTTCTCTGGCTATGGAACTTCCTCTTGTGTTAGCATCAAGACTCAATGTTTTGAGTACATGTGAGCAATTATTTTAACACCATCTGTTAAAAGAGGCTGTCCTTCCTCCAGCATATTTCAGCATAGTTTTTGGCTCCTTTGTCAAAGATCAGATACCTGAATTGCCTAGGATTGTTTCTGCATCCTGTATGTCCTATTGATCTTAATGTTTTAGCGTCTATACTATTTTTATCACTGTAGCTTTGTAATATAATTTGAAGTCTGGGATTTTGATGCTTCCTGCTTTGCTGTTATTACTCTAAATTGCTTTTGCTGTTCTAGGTCTTCTCTAGTTCCATGTGAATTTTAGGATTTTTTTTTCTAGTTCTGTGAGCAATGCTGTTGGTATTTGATTGGGATTTCATTAAATCTGCATGTCAGTTTGGAGGTATGGTCATTTTTACAATATTGGTTCTACCTATCCAGGAACAGGATATATATTTCTATTTTCCAGTATTCTCTAATCTCTTTCTTCCAAGTAGTGTAATTTTTGTTATAGACATCTTTCACTTCCTTGGTTAGGTTAACTCTTTTGTATTTAATTTCTCTTAATGCTACTGTGACATTGTTTTCTTAATTTCTTTCTCAATGGCTTCATATAATACAGCTACTCTATTGATTTTTGAGTGTTGATTTTTTGCATCCTACCGCTTTGCTGAATTTGGTTCTGTACCTTGGATCCCTTCAGTGGATTTTTGGCCTTTCCTCTAAGGGATCATGTAATCTCCAGCAACAATAGCATGACTTCTTGTTTTCCTATACATATCTCTTTTATTTCTTTCTCTTTTCTGATTGTTCTGGATGATGTTTGCAGTATTATAGTGAACAGGAGAGGTGATAGTTGGCATCCTTGTCTTTTTCCTTATTTTAGGAGGAAAGCTTCCAAATTTTCTCTGTTTAACATGATATTTCATGTATTTTTTTTATAAAATTGTCCTAATTCTGTCATTTTATGATTACTTTAAAATTGTTTAAATTATATTCATTATTTATGAACACTAAATTAAATATTATTAGAATATATGTCCTGTAGATATTTCGTTTTTTCTGCTTTCATTTTTTGAGACAGAGCTTTGCTATGTTGCCCTTTTTGGTCTTAAACTCTGGAGTTTCCTGTCTCAGGTTCTTGAATAGCTAGGATAAAATTTCTCTGAATGATAATTAGCTTTAAAATATTTATTAATTTTGAAAAAGAAGCAATTTTTCCTATTTTATTTCTGGAGGCAAGTATTGTACTGAGACCAAAACCAGAGAAAGACCCAACCAAAAGGCAGAAGTACAGGCCAATCTCCCTAATGAACATAGACGCAAAAGTACTCAAAAAAATAGTAGCAAACAGAATGCATCAAATCATCAAGAAGATTACACACCATGACCAAGTGTGATTTATCCCAGGGATGCAGGGATAGTTCAACAAATACAATGCACAATATCAACAGAGCCAAAGACAAAAACCACATAATCATCTCAATTGATGCAGAAAAAGCTTTTGACAAAGTCCAATAGTCATTCATGATAAAAACCTTTCAGAAAATCAGAATAGATGGACTTTACCTCAATCTGATCGAAGCTATCTATAACAAACCAACAACCAACATCATACTAAATGAATAAAAACTGAAAGCTTTCACTTAACAACCAGGAACAAGACAAGGATGTCCACTGTCACCACTCCTATTCGTCATAGTTCTGGAAACATTAGCCAGAGCGATTAGACAACAGAGAGAAATGAAAGGAATAAGGATAGGAAAGGAAGAAATTAAATTATCATTATTCACAGATGACATAATAATCTACATGGAAGACCCCCAAAACTCCACCAAAAGATCCTTCAAATTAATAAACAAATTCAGTATAGTAGCTGGATACAAAGTCAACATGCAAAAATCAGTAACATTCCTATACACAAACAACAAACACACTGAGAGAGAAATTAAGGAAACCATATCTTTCATAATAGCATCCAAAAAACTGAAATACTTAGGAATCAATTGAAAAAAAGAAGTAAAAGATCTATATAGTGAAAATTATCGTACTCTTTTAATAAAAGATCGAAGAGGATTTCAGAAAATGGAAAGACATCCCTTGCTCATGGATAAGAACCAACACTGTGAAAATGGCTATACTCCCCAAATTGTTATACAGATTCAATGCAACCCCAGTCAAAATACCATTAGTATACCTCACAGATCTAGACAAAACCTTCCTAAAATTCATCTGCAACAGAAGAGACCCAGAAGAGCAAAAGCAATCCTGCACAGCAAAGGAAAAGCAGGAGGCATCACAATCTCTGACTTGAAATTGAACTACAAAGCTACTGTGATAAAATCAGCATGGTATTGGCAGAAAAAGAGACCTGAGGATCAATGGAACAGACTGAAAGATGCAGCCACAACTACAAACACACTCATCCACCTTATTTTTGACAAAAGGGCCAAACATTTTTCAGTAGAAGAAAGATAACCTCTTTAATAAATGGTGCTAGAAAAACTGGTTCATTACATGCTGGAGACTAAAGCTAGACTCATGTCTATCATCATACACTGAACTAAAGTCAAAATGGATTAAAGATCTAAATATTAAAGCAGAAACACTACCTCTATTGGAAGAGAAAGTAGGTAAAATGTTACTGAAAAAATTTTGCACATCTAAAGAAATTACCAACAGAGTAAAAAGAAAACCCACGAATTGGGAAAAAATTTTAGCCCACTGTCCCTCAAACAAAAGACTCCTGTCTAGAACATGTAAATAATTTTAAAAATCAGTATCCAAAATTCAAAGAACCAATATAAAAATGGGCATCTGACATGAACACATACTTCTCAGATAAAGAAATACACATGGCAAATAAATACATGTGAAAATGTTCACCATCACTAGTCATTCAAGAAATGCAAATTCAAACAACACTGAGTTTCTATCTCACCCCAGAGAGAATGACTATCATCAAGAAATCAACCAACAACTAATGCCGGAGGGGCTATGGGGAAAAGGGAACACTTCTCCACTCCTGGTGGGAGTGTAGACTGGTGCAACCACTGCAGAAATCAGTCTAGAGATTCCTCAGTAAACTAGGATTAGAGGTCCCATTCAACTAAGCTATTTCCGTTTTGGCTCTGTCTTTGATATAGAGTTTGTTCATTTATTATCTTTTTTGTCTTTAATATAATGCAGTATTTCTGATATATTCTTTTAGAAAACGTAGGGTAGAGAGAAAAGTTAATGCAAAGATTCTTATGAGAGCTTGTTTCACAGAAATTAGAGTTGCTTTCATATAGCATTTACTGGAAAACGATATATATATCGTTCTATATATATATATATATATATATATATATATATATATATATATTGAAACTAGAGGTCTTTGGACACATTTCACTAAAGATTTATATAGCACAAAAGCTGCAGATGGTTGGTAGCCTATGAAAAAATGTTGATTCAAGAAGATGCACTGAGCAGACCAGGTGAACAAGAAACCCACAAACTCAGCTGCTATGTTAAAAGGACGGTTGGAATGTTTGAAAATTGCTAGGTACAGCGGGAGCTGTTGTTTGATCTCTGTTGGTCGCCTGTCAAGATTGTGGGTATAATTGGAAAGAAAAGGCTCTGAGTCGGGAACGTCTTGTTCGGGAGTTTCTGCTGCTCAGCAGGCAGCTGTTCGAAACTGCTGTGTGGACACCTCTGCTGCCAGCTGTGGAGGTGGGAAGGACTTTGTTGCTAATTGTCTTCCATTCCCTCTGCCATCCCCTCTGCCACTCATGAAAACTGAAGGGAGAGTAGAGAAGGTGGATTTTTCCCATATTATCTCATACAGGAGGGCAATTAAATCTTTCTAAGAAACTTGCAGGTCTAGAAAAACTGTTGCCTGCATCCAGCAATAGAGAACTTGACTTTTAGCCCTATTTCAAATCCAGGGTAGGGAAACACTGGTACACAGCCCTGCATAGGCATGTAATTGTTCCTTCTGCAGATGTACGCCCCCTCTCAGCTATCTTGAATCAGATTGTCAGTGTGCTGAGAAATAGAGGGAATAACTGAAAAGACTACCCAAGCTTTCTAGGGTGATTTAGCCTCAATATTTTACTCCTCCTTTCTACCCCTGGAACAGACAGTCGCAGGCAGATCTTTCCATTTCCAGAAGGGTAGGAAAAAGCAGATTATCATCTGTACAATCTGTTGCTAAACACTATAGCTTTCTTTCAGACTCCAGATCTGAGCTTTATTACTTCAAGAGCTCAGTTCCTCCAGAGGAAGCATCACTCTGTGCTCTTTCTTTTGCCCTCCTCTCAGTCTCCTTTTTGCGCTACTGCAGCTGAACCTGCAGATTTCTGATGAACCTATGCTAAAAGGCAAGGTCTTATTTCTCCACTGGAAATGATTAAGTCAGGCTTTATTTGCTCTGGTAAAGCGCAAGGAAAAAGAGAGCTTCTCCCAAATAAGGAAGACCTCAGCAAAGGCTGCCTTGCATTAACTCTTACAATAGGGACTTTCTGTGCTCATTTTCCTTACCTTCATTTACGACAGCTTTTAGTACCTAATGAGCCCTCAGGGAACCTCAGAGTGAAAACCAACTAATGGTCAAGGTCCATGATTTTTCCTTTTCCTCCTTTCTCTACTGGACCTGTGAGATTCAGTTCCTTGTGTCCCCTTGGCTTATTGAGAAAAGATGAATCTGTTCCAAAAATAATGTTGCAATAATGGCTCCCTGGAGTTTTGAGAAGTGTGGCTATCAGCCAACATATTGAGAGCATAACTAATAAGAGACAAAAAGTAGTTTTTCAGTGATTCTTTGGGGATAATTCTCAGGATTCTCAGTAGGGAAGGTGGGATGACAGCTTTGGGCATTGACATATCAGTGGCAGAAAGGAGTGGAGTAGAGTCTTTTCAAAGATAGAAATGGATATGGTAATACTAGGTGTCACTGAATTCAGCAAGGGAACATAGAAAAATGAATGAAGATAGTATCTGGATCTTCAGATAAGAAGTGTCAATCACTAGAAATAATTTTAGAAATGCTTTAATTTTCTGACGAGTTTCAGCCTCCCTATCTAGTTAATTAGTGATGGCGAAGGAAGAGTATGTCAGGGTGTACATTGTCTATAAGATAATTGTTTTATTATTATTTTATAGTTATAGTATTTTTACGACACATATGTATATTTTTGACATGATAGAAGCCCTACACTTAGGGCTTAGGGAGAAGAAAAAGTATCACAAAAACAGTTGTAGTAAACGCAAGGAGAGTTTTTGTTAAGTTCTATGAAATATGCTGTCCAGAGCTGCCGCTGTATCATCTCTGAAAGGATGAAGCCACTAGGAAATCGTACTGAATAATTTAAAAAGAAAAGACAGGTAGCCATAACTCCCTGTTAGTAATTTGCTCTCAATACTTAATGAATTCATCTTCCACTCTCAAAAGCCATGGGAAGGTATCATCTGGTGACAAAGATATATTAGCAAAATCTAACTGGTAATGTTAGAGTGAAAAGAATTTCTAACCGAGCTGCCTTTCTTTACAGAGTTCCTGCTTTTTAAAAAAAAAGTCACTATCCTAGCATTCTGTGGACAAATAATTTACTGCAAAAGTTTCAAAATGGAAACTGAGGAGGTAAATAAACTGAATTTCTCAAGGGAAATCCTTACGGTATCTATTTTGTTGTTTATCATTTGATGTGTAAAGTACTGTGAACAGTCAAAGTTGGAAGGCACTGATTAGGAGTTCATAAGAGCCAGACCAGGTTCATATTGGAAACAAATTGATCCTGACAGATTATCACGTAGGCGGTATAATCAGAACACTGGAATGTGATTCATAGGTTGCAGACTGGATATCTCCTCCCCTACATCTCTTCCCAAGGGTGAGACACCATTTTCCGTGGGTTTAGATAACGCCTTTAAACATATGCCTGTTAAGAAGTTTTAATTCAATATTTAATTATGTTACCAAATATTTAATAGTCAATGAATTAACCAAATACTTTCTAAGTAGTAATTTGGTTTTAGATTTTATGAAGGATACAAAATTTCTCCAAAGCATCGACATGCTGGTACATGGCTATGAAGAGGCAAATATGTTTCATGACACATCCAGTATACCATAAAAATTTACTAAATACCTTTTAAAACGGGAAATTTGTATCACTGTTATCTTTGGAAAGCAGAATAATATGAGGTTGAAGTTTCTAACTGAGTGAACAAGAATGGATGGAAAGTGAGTAAAAATTTTCCAGGCAAAGGGAAAACGATGAGGAAAGGCACAGAAGAGAGAGTTGCCAATTAAGAAAATAGTCTCTCTGCAGGAAAACTACCATATTTTTAAGTACCCTGGGGAAGAAGAAAAGAATTCATGAAGACAGCAAGGTGATTTAGCATTACTACTGATAAGAATGGTTCTTTGCGTGAATGGCCTTAAAAATTGCATAATATTGATAATAAATATTTTAATTTATCAATAAGTGAACACAAAACAGAACCACAAAGCATAACTTCTACTCTCAGCCTTCTTTTGAACGTTAGGGAAGCCAGAGTGAACACACTCAGGTCTGATAGCTAGTGAGAGAACTGGGCATGGAATGTGAGGACTCAGCTCCCAGGTGGTCTCTTGGGTTGAACCACATTCACTAAAGAATATTCACTTTGTAATTCACATCTGTGTTTTCACTTTCTTCAAATATTTTGTTGGAAATTTTTATCCACTTGTTAAATTCTAATTTTATTTTAGTGGAATAAAGAGGAAAGGATCTGCCCACTCTTTTTTTTTTTTTCTGTCTTTTTGAGACAGGGTCTTAGTATGCAGTTCAGGCTGGCCTTGAGCTCACTTTGTAGCCCAGGCTGGCCTCAAATTTGCAACAATCTTTCTGCCTTGGCCTCCCAAGTGCTGGGATCATAGGCACGCTCCACCCTGCCCAGCCTTCTGTTTAATAAGGAGAAATCTGAAGAGCTGTAGCCCCTCAAAGTCAAGCGTCCTCCATTCAGTGGTAAATTCTGTTGGACATCCAGTGAAAATGGGCTGAAGGATACAATAACTCCTATAGAAGAGCAGCCTGAGTGCTTAGATTCATTTCATGTTGAAGTTTACAACTACAGTCCCCACAGATTTCTAAGACTAGCTCCATCTTCTTGACAGACTGAAATAGTGTCTGACCAACCTGACTGTGAGAACTTTGGGTGTCTCCAGAACTACTTAATATGCACCAAATCTCAGTATGCACTGGGTTATTTCCAACTCCACTCTACCAAGAGTATCAAAACGTTTGTGATTTGATAAAAGGATAAGATAAAGTAAGCACAATATCATTGTCATTAGATATGAACTCAAAAAATTTTTAAAAAATGAGTTCAAATAGGAATTGGATTTGGATGCTGGTCTAGTAGATTGGTGACAGTAAAATGGCTGGGTTAAGCATAAAAATATAAAACCTCAGGCAGATACACATTTAAAACATATCTAAAAGGAAGCCCCCAAAACTATCAGCCACTTGCTGAAAATTAAACACCATATGTAGCAAAAACTGATGCTTACCAAAAGCTTACAACATGCATACCCGCAGCTATAGTGCTTTAATTGTCATAAAAATCCTAGCACAGGTACTATTCCTATGTTCATGTGGTAAAGGAAGAAAAAAGTCACAGAGGATTATATTGGTATTTAAAGGTAGAGCTTGGACTGTTGCATAGAACATTTTCATTTTTTCCTACTGGCTATTTGAAATAAGCATGGTAAAAGATCATCGAAAAGACATAGGTAGGTCATCAGAAAAAATGTACGGTGTTTTGAAACAGTGCTATGAAAGGACATGGTCAGTAGGTACTACTGACTGTGACTTCTTATCCTTTCTCTGATTTATTGTTCTCTCTAGTGGAGCTCCCTGCATCTTTCTGAGTATGCTATGTGGTTTTCTTTCTTTCTTTTTGTTTGTTTGTTTCTGTTCTTTTTAGGTTATTCTTTGGGATCAAGTAAACCAAGCTAATTTCTCTTCTGTCACAGAGTTCCTATTGTTGGGATTCTCCAGTCTTGGAAAAATCCAGCTCATTCTCTTTGCTCTTTTTCTGTGCCTGTATATGATTATTCTGAGTGGAAATATCATGATTGTTTCTGTCATCCGCCTGGATCACAGTCTCCACACACCTATGTACTTCTTCCTAGGGGTCCTCTCCATCTCCGAGACATGCTACACCTTGGTCATCCTGCCCAAGATGCTCATCAATCTGTTGTCTCTGCTTAGAACAATCTCATTCACCAACTGTGCCATGCAGATGTTTTTCTTCCTTGGTTTTGCGATCACTAACTGCATGATCCTGGGGGTGATGGGTTACGATCGCTATGTTGCCATTTGCCATCCCCTTCGCTACCCCATCCTTATGCACTGGGAGGTATGTGGACAGCTGGCAGCTGCTTGTGCTGTCATTGGTTTTCTGTTATCGCTCTTAGGCTCCCTCTTGGTCTTTGAACTCCCTTTTTGTGGTCCAAACAAAATCAACCACTACTTCTGTGATATCTCGCCAGTGATCCAACTTGCCTGTACTGATACCTACATCAATGAGCTAGTCATCTTCATTGGTGGAGTTCTAGCTCTTATGGTCCCCCTGACTTTCATTTGTTTCTCCTATGGCTTCATTGTGCGAGCCATCCTGAGGATTCCATCAGCTGAAGGCAAGAGGAAAGCCTTTTCTACTTGTGCTTCCCATCTCACTGTGGTTATTGTCCACTACGGCTGTGCCTCCTCTGTCTATTTGCGGCCATCAACCAAGTACTCATTCAGCAAAGACAAACTAGTGACAGTGACATACACTGTTGTGACTCCACTGTTGAACCCCATGGTGTATAGCCTCAGAAACAAGGATGTTCAGGTGGCCATTAGGAAGATGATCGGTTGGAGAGGATTTTATCCTAAGAGTATAAAATGAGGCGATTGCACATCTATGCAAACACCCTTCCTGAGAACGCAGTAATAATTACAATGTTGATGATGCTCTTGCCTTTCACATTCAAGCCACACAGCGTAGGATGTCTATGGCATTATTTGGATGGGCTTTGTGGGGTTGGCTTTCAACTTGAGTTTATTGAAGACTAGTCCAAGTGTCACATGCTTTTCCCCAGCTTGCATAAATAAATATTGTGATTTCTTGGGATCATTAGACAATGATTTTAGTCACTTTATTAAGTATAAATAAAACATTGTGGATGGTGATTTAGGTTCAGCTACAAAAAATTTTACATGACTTAGGAAGATTTTAGTATGACATGTCCAAAATGAACAATGTGGTAGGAAATTATCACCAACTATGAACTACTAAGGCTGGAAGGAACCCAAGCTGATCATGCCCACTGTTCTGTTACTTCAGAAACAGCACCTGAAATGTTCTGTCTTGGCTGGTGCTGAATAAGATGAGCTTTCACTGTTAAGCACTTCTAAATGTTATTTATACAATTCTACTTTTATATGCCTTTCTCCCTTTGCTCCTGTTATCTCTGAAGACGTATCTGATATTTCACCAATACAACAATCAAAACTTTTGAAGATTTTGCTTCTTTTTGGCTAAATTGCCATGGCATTAAAGTGCCACGCACTGTTTTCACTAAGAGACTTAAGATTGTTCTTCAAACCAGTGTTCACAGAGACCTCTCATAACCTTTGTTATCTTTTTGTGGATTCTTCCTTGAAAACTTTTTCATTTTGTTAATTAATAATATTGTTAAAGGGAGTCATCTGGTGGCTAAGAATAATCACCTTCTTTATTCTGCAGTTGGATTTTATCTCAATGCAATCTGAATCTCATCTCTACACCCCGTCTGCCACACAAGTACTTTTCTCCAGCCCTTAGCTGCTTAGACTAAAGGGTTTGGTGTTAAATAGTAGTGATCTTGTAATTGTGAAACCTATTGTCCATGGTTTGCAATTTACTTTCATTCTTGTAAATTTTGGCATCTATTCTGTTAAATTTGTGCTTGTGATTAGGCTCATAGTTCTAGAATATCAAAGTTTTCTTCCCACATTTTATTTATAACATCCAGTCTACTTGTTGTCTCTTTTATGGCTCCATTCTATCTCTAGGCTGAAATAGTAACCAGTATATTGTGTGGAAATAGAGTTAATAGTGGTTAAATTGGATTCCAATACTTAGTTAAGCTCTGTGGCAGAGAGAAGTATAGTTAAATACTGATGCAACCAAGGACCAGGTGCGACAGTGAAGGTAATATGGGCAGGTATTTTTCATCTTTGTGTGTAGACACTTCAAAAAATAAAAACACTTTCAGTAAATCTCTAGAAATCCCATTTCAAAAGACTTTATTCTCAATCTCTGCTCCATAAAATCGTGAGAATCATCAACAATATGTTCTTCTTAAATATCTGTTAGTTCTAAAAGCCAGACGGAAATCCTTTTCAAGAAGTATATTTCTGGAAAGAATGCAAGACTGATGGATAATGTAGAAGTGGTTAACCTGCAATGCTGCAGGCAATTCCCTCTACGGCAAGAATACACTGGCAACTTCATGAGCATCACGATGTAAAGCAGGAAAATGTAGGGTAAAAAGACTTCTCAAGAACTGGATTCAGATACCTTCTAATGTGCCTGGAAAAGTCCCTTTTGATGTAGCAAGGATAAATGTTATTATTTTTTTCTGTCAGGCATATCACGTTGCCTATCACATACCTCTAACAAATTCATATAGTACCTTTGTGGCAGCAATAGCCTATAACAATCCCTCCATCTATAACTATTCTTAAGGCTTATGTTTTACTGGTCAAGATGACTTTTTTTTTCTTTCACTTTATCCAGAAAAACAATCTACTCTCCAGAAAATTAAGTAAACAGGAAAAGATATGGAGGCCGATATTTCCCAGATTCAGAGATCATCCTAGAAAAGGTTTGTTCCCTAACAAAAAGTTTTTCCCAGCTGGCTTTGGTGGGACCAGTCTGTATTCCTAGAACTCTGGAAGCCTGAGACAGGAAGATCACAATTTTAAACCCAGGCTGGCATTTTAGCAACTCAGTGGGACCATGCCTCAAAAATTAATTAATTAAAAGCCTAAAAATGCAGCTTAATGTGAAGACTCTTGGTTCTATCCCTAGTACTTAGCAAAAATGTTTTCTCATCTCTCAGTCAGTTGCTTTTCCTCATTATTTAATCAGAATATCGAGCTTTCTCACTGATTATTAGCTTCAGAATTTCATCAGAGATGCCTTTACTTTTGCAGTGTTAATTTATGTTATAAAAAAGGAGATGAAAGTTGTATGGCAAACTCCAACTTTAAAAATCCGGCCATCTAACTAATACATCATTCCCCTTTGGCAGTCAAATGCTACAGGAGAAATCTCTCTAACAAATTAGCTTTTCACAATAAACTAATGATAAAAAAAAATGGACACCAAAAATTACATAGAAAAAATTATGTCTGAAAAATTAATCTTTTGTTCTCTAGAGAAGATATTATCTGTTCATTCACTTCTACTTATAATCAAAATTGATTAACTCTGTCCTCCCATAGCTCTCTGTCTCCTTGATTTGAAACAGGTGGCCTGCAGACCATATTGTATCATACTTTAGAGAAAACATAAGGTTCACTGAAGGTTTCTCTGCCTGTCACTATAGTCATAAACGTATTTGTACCACAATCGATTTTTCCCTTCACTTATATTACAATAGAAGTGATCTTTTTTAGTGTTTTCACATATTTCCTTAGTAAACTGTTTGTATTTTGTCCCTTATTTATTTTTTTTTTATCAGAACTTGTTTGTAGTACATAATGATTATAGTTCTCATGGGGAGTTGTTACTTGCACAGAGTGTTTACTGCTACTTCTTTTGTGCCTTCTTCCTGTAATCTTTTCTTCCCTTCTTTATCTTGGGAAACAGGAATTAAGGTTCTGACATTCTGTGAATATTATACAAAGGATAAATGTGTCTAAATTTTTTCAGATTGAGTAGTTTTAGACTGACTATCAACTCCTATTTACCTTCCAGTGATAGATCTAAAAGAAAGCCAGAACAACTCAGAGCAAGTCAGGCAGTTGATCCTAGAGACATTCTTATTACTCCTTCATGTGGGAAGGCTTTTATAAACAGAAAAAAATAAACCATACTGCAAACACTGGAAAACAAAAAGAAGTTGGCTGATAGCAATTCAGTAAATGGATAAAGCTGGCTTTATTTACCATTTCATTACCTACTTATTGAATTAGGTAATGGAAGAGGCAAAGGTGAAAGAAAATTCTTCCTGTTTTTAAAATATTAAATCTATTACTCTAAATTTCTCACATAAATATGAGAGAGGGTTTTTCTTTCATGAAATAAAAGCCATTGGCAGCTGTATTTATACACATTGTAATGAATGCTTTCTTTCTCTTTCTGTGGCTTCCTTTCTTAGTTTTAAATTAAACTATTCCAAAATATGTTTTGCAGATGGAATTGAGTGAGTTAATGAACATCAGTACAATAAAGAATATAAATTCTGTTTTTCCAGGATAGATTAATAGAAACTTAATGATCTACTTTTAGAAAGAAAAAACTGAGGAAATATGCAAAAACACAGTTTTCAGTTTCACACTGATCCATGGGTATAAAACTGTCATCTATAGCAGAAGAGAAACAAATGACCCCCACACATTATGACACAGAAGCAGTTTCCAGAATATAATGCAAAGAATTGTGCACTCCAGTCAAACCCTCCACAGAATCCTAATTTCAGTCCTAAAGAAAAACTGAATGTGAGACTGAACGCCAAGAAATTAAAACAGAAGCAGTTTAATTAACTTTACCTGGTGACAGATATTCTAACAATTATGTCTTGGTATTATTCAATTTAACATAAATAATTCCACAGTACAGTAATATTAGACAACACTGTATCACCATAGGGGAGTGAAATAATGTACACTGAAACTTTTAAATATTAAAACCTGTATATTTAAGGACTTTTGGCTTTCGTTTTGGTTTTGTTTGCAAACAAGGGATCTAAAATGTGTTAGGCAATCTCACTGAGTTGAGGAGTCAAGAGACTGGGATTGCAAAGGGACTGTTTCTAAGATTGAAAACTGCAAAGAAAGGATTAACACTCAGAGAGGAAACACTAAACGCCTACAGAAGGACACCTTCAGGCCTTTGAAAGAGGCCTGATCCATACATCCGCCAAAAGAAAATACCTCTTGTGGAAGATAAGAATGGGAACACTGGGAAAAATAGATCACACAATTCTTAAAGCTAAGTCAGGAAGTGCTTATATTCAGTATCTGCCAAGTATAATTTACAAAAATGAAAAAAAAAGTCTTGTTCATCTTGGTGACATTCATGAACTCACAGAATTCCATATGCATAACATACGTTTGGAATAATTTGATTTAAAAACAACAGGACTAACATGAGGTGCTTCTGAAGACCGGATCAGTTCACTTGAATAGGGAGAGACAGGAACAGAAAGCAACAGGAGCAGAGAGTGGTAGGAATGGAGAGCGGTAAGAACAGAAGCAATAAGAACAGAGAGCGACAGGAATGCCCCATGATACAGCACATAGAGAAAGGGAGGAAAACAATGAGTAGAAGACTGACAGCCTGTGGAAAACTGTAAAGGTATCAAACAATCTTTCATGTGGTTTAGATCACAGAAGAAGAAAAGAGAGTAAAAGATATTTGAGCAACTAGTAGCTTAGACTTCTCCATCAAGTGCAGCATTATAAATCACATACCAAAGAGTCTCAACACATCTCAAACAGAATAAAAGCAAAAATCACATTAAAGTACATACAGATCCACCTGTTAAGAGCCAATGTTAAAAGAAAGTATTCAGAACAATGAAGAAAACATGAGAAATATGGTAAAATAGGATTATTTTTATATTCCATGAGATTAATAGTAATTTTGCAGCCATCCATGGACAAAAATACCTTTGTAGGAAAGATTCAGGTCCAGATGATGTATTTGGCAATAGTATTCCCAAAGCGATACCTAGAAATGGCCCTGTCCATTTCTGGACTTGCCCAAAGCCCAGTTTTGCTTTTCTAATTTTATCAAAACCAATTTCTAAGCAAAGCTGAGAGGAGCCACAAGTACTAGGGGCTCCTGTGTAAAGCCTTCCAACTTTGGCTTCATCTACAGACTCGGAAGCAATCAAACACAGCTCTTAGCCTCCCATAGCCATAGACTGAGAGCAACTTTGCCCACTCAGAGCTGTAGGATACATCTGCCTATGCCCTTAGAGGCCAGCATAATGCCTTCAGGTTCATAGTCCATCCTTCCGTGGCCCTCTAACTTGGCTCAAGTTCCTTTAACCTATGACTTCAGAACAGTTGTCTTGAACAGTAACTCACTGAGAAACACATCAATCCTTGGGCTCAGAGGTAGGGCAGCACACCCTGGTCTTTGCCACAGCCCTATGACTCATATCCAGACCTTCTTAGTTGTGGGCCAGAGTCAGTGCTACCAGAAAAGGCACTAAATGACCCAATGGTGTCCCTCTCAAAGACTGAGAAGAAGTCATATTCACTTATAACCTTTCAGAGTCCCTTAAGCCGACTTTCATCCTAGTGGTAAGATGGCTGGCATTATGACTATGGGCCTGGAAGTAGTTCAGTCTTCCCAGGGACCAGATAGAGTCCACACCCACTAGAAACCCTCAGTAACAGGCCCCCCAACAATGAAATGCCCTGAAGTCCAAGCAGTGTCCACATAATCCAGCTCAACCTCCACTTCCCCAGGTAGTCTCATCAGCCAGGAGAGCAAAGAGATCAAAGTCTTTATCCCTCAGATCTAATCTGCACAGACTAAAAGTAGTGTTTATTCTTCCAAATGCAGATACTTATACAACTCCACACAAGCCCTTACTATACCGGCCAAGATTTTAAAAATCAGGCAAACAGCACTCCCAAAAATAACGAATGAAAGTTCAATAACAGAGCACAAAAAAATGGAGACCTACAAATCACCTCAAAAAAACTGAAAGTAATTATCTCAGAGTAATTCAGTGAGACGCAAGAAAATGCAAAAACACAACTAAATGGTATTAGAAAACAGAGCATGATAAATTAGAAATTTGATAAAGATAAGGGATTCATAACAAAGAAAATTTATGGAGCTGAAGGATACAATCATGGAACAAGAAAGTTTTGAAAGTAGGCTGAATCACGCAACTGAAAAAGGTGAACTTGATAACAGGACATTTGGAAATATATAATTAAGGAAGAAGATTTTAAAAAGTAAAAAACAATAAAAAGTGAACAAGGGTTTGATGAGACAACATAAAGCACAAGCATTTCAGCAGAGACAAAGGAAACAAAAAATACTGGCTGAACACTTCCTCAGTCATGGGAGAAATGTGGTGTTATGGTTGATACATTTTGTCAACTTGGGGAGTGTAGAGGTCTGGCTGAGTGATTCAGGAGGAAATCAAGTTGCTTACTTTGTATATATCCTGAACCTGTGGAAAAGGAAGGCATGGAGATTGTGTGGGAGCTACACGCCCCCTGGGTGAAGGTGAATGGTTTACAATGTAAGAGAAGAAAAGAGGCTGCTTGCAGCCATTCGTCCCTTTTGCTCTGGTTGTTTTTGCTGTGCTCTGCTGCCATGAAGTTTGCTCTCTGCCATGTGCCACTCTGCCTCTGAAGCAGCCAAGTATGGACAGAAAACTCCACAAACTGTAAGCAAAATAAACCTTTCCTTTCTTCATTTTGGGTGTTGGGTATTTTGTCTCAACAACAAGAGTAAAGTAACCAAGACATGTGGGTATAGAGAGGACTATCAAGATATCTAATGAATGTTTAGTTTTAAAAAAAAATCATTATGGTGAAAGACAGATTGCCTTTAATCCATCTGAAAATACTTCTGCTCCTCTCAAACACATGTATGTTATCGTTCTTGCTGCTTTCTGAAGCAGTTCCGGATGCCCTATTTTCATGAATGTCTTTTTGATACAAATATGGTAAATGCCGTTGCCCAGTCCCCTCCCATGGAAAGAGAGGCTTGTGAAAGAAAGCCTTTTGGTGCATGCTCACCCATCTTATCATAGGATCTCGCATTGTGCGACTTCTGGCTCTTCGCAAGAGTGAAAATGACTATGAAAAGTCACTGAAGCAGCCACAACAGAATAAAGACACTCATGAAGGAGGACTTTCAAAACTGCTGCAGAATGTGCTAAGAACATTTTCAAAGGAAGAAAGAGTATTTGGAGAAAGATTAACAACAATGTGTCTGTTGCTGTAATAGATCTTTTCACATAATTTAGGTATTCATTGTATTTTCCAATCATTCTGCATAAATTTTAGTTTCATGAATAAATTCCCCAAACAAGGTTGACCGAAAGGAGAATATGCCAAAGCATATTGTAACGCTTGTTCAAAAGTTAACAACAAAGAGAATCTTGAAAAAAGCAAGAGAAAAGAGATTCATGACATACAAAGGAACCAGCATAAGGGTATTAATAGATTGCAAACCCATAGGCAGCTGGATAATATAATCAAGGTGCTGAAAGAAAAACTAACCTGCAATCAAGAATATTATACCCAGTAAAGCTGTCCTTCAGAAATAAAGAAATACATTCCTCAGAAAAACAAATTAAGGACATTCACTATCACAAGATCTACTTTCTACAAAATGGTAAAGGGAGTTCTTCAAGTTGAAACAAAAGAATACTGAATGACATAAAATTATATGAAAGTGAAAATAATGTACCACAAAATCCAGGTATGGTGGTGGCACATGACTATAATTCCAGTAATCTGGGAAGCTGAGGCAGAAGGATTGCAAATTCAAGACCAGGATGGGCAACTTGGTGACTTAGCAAGACCATCAAAATAAAAAGAAGTGCTGAGGGTGGAGCTCAGTGTGAAGACCATGGCTTCAAGTTTCAATAGTTCAATTCCCAGTCTCGCTCTCTCTCTCTCTCTCTCTCTCTCTCTCTCTCTCTCTCTCTCACACACACACACACACACACACACACACACACACAGTGTACTTGTAAAAGTAAGTAGGAAATACTATTCTAAACCAGTGATGGCAAACCACAGCACATGTGTTATTGTGTTTTTCTTTTAAGATAAAAGATGTTAGGGCATGTGTTATGGTTGATACATTGTGTCAACTTGGGGAGTCTAGAGGTTTGGCTGAGTGATTCAGCAGGAAGCCAGGGTGCTTACTTTGTACACATCCTGAGCCTGTGGAAGAGGAGGGCATGGACATTGTGTGAGAGCTACCTGCCCCCTGGGTGGGGGGAGCCTGTTTACAATGTAAGGGAAGGAAAGAGGCTGCTTGCCGCCTTTCCTCCCTTTTGCTGGTTATTTTTGCTGTGCTCTGCTGCCATGAACACTTGCTCTCTGTCATGTGCCACTCTGCCTCAGAACCAACCAAGTAGGGACTGAAACCTCCACAAACTGTAAGCTAAATAAACCTTTCCTTCCTTCATTTTGGGCATTGGGTATTTTGTCTCAGCACCGAGAAAAAAGTAACCAAGACAGCATGACTTATTTTTCTAAACAGAGACTCAGTATTCAGGTTTAATTGCATTATTAACACTTTTGCAATAAACAAGTAGGTTTTGGGTTGCAGTTTGGACATTTTTATCTAAAAGGTTTGCCACCACTTTTCCCAGTGGTAATGGTGTAATAGACAAACACTGATCCATTTTCTGTCTCTATAGATTTGGTTATGGATATTTCATACAAATAATACACAATGTATGTTTGTGTGTGTGACTGAGCTTTCACTTAGCATGATTTTGAGGTTCATTTATGTTGCATCCTATTTATTTATGGCTATACCATGTTTTCTGTGTTTATTCATCTATTGATAGATCTTTGGGTTGCTTTCACTTTACTATTATGAATAATGCAGTTATGAGTGGGTGTGTACATGCTTTTGTATATACATATGTTATTTCATTTCTCTTGGGTAAGCACAGAAGTAAACGTGCTGGTAAAAGTGTAAATAAGGACCCAAATGTATAATAAACATTTGAAGATGAGAGGGGATGTTCAAGTGGGAAGCTGAACGAAGGGAAGGGGCCAGAGGAAAGAAAGGGAGAGGCGAGGAAAAAAGAGAGTAGAGGGGAAAGTGGAAGCAAAGCTTTTGTAAATAGGGTAGAGATAGTTGAAGGGAGGGGAGGGGAATTCGAAAAAAGATTAAGTAAATATATCATGTACAGGTACAAATTCCCTATGCTGAATGTTATCCATATGTACATCTAAAATTAACAATAAAACTTTTTTAAAAAAACAAACAACAACAGAGAGAAGTAAATTTGTTGGGCCACATGATAAACTTCATTTTTCAGAAATTATCAGGTTTTTCCAACAGAGCAATACAATTTCGTATTTTCAGTAGTGTGTGAGAGTTTTCCTTACTCACTGAGACTTGATATTATCTGTCTTTTTACCACAACAGTTTTAGAAAGTGTTAAGAGTTATCACATTGGAACTTTGATTTTAACTTGCTGCACATTTCTTGATCACTAATGTAAGGGCCTCAGTTCCATTTAGTGATACAGAATAATGTGTGTGCACAGATACACAGGAGAGCAATGTTAGAGGACTGGATGTGGATGGATACAGAAAGGTGAGACTGCGGGACAAGGTGTGTACTAGTCATTTTCTTATGGAAGGCTGGAGGGATTCTACGTGGTTTTTAACTATTGAAATTCCCATCTCCCTGGGGGCCACTTCTATTGCAAAATATGGTCTTTTTAAGGGCTTGTTTCACTTCCCGGTTCCTCAGACAGTAGATGATGGGGTTTAAGAGTGGGACAATGACTGTGTAGAGAACAGATACCACTTTGTTGGAATTGTAGGCGTACATGAGCTTGGGACGGGCATAAGTGAAAAGAGTTGTGGAATAAAAGAGAATCACGACCGTTAGGTGAGAGGCGCAGGTGGAGAATGCTTTCTGACGACCCTGAGCAGAGGGGATCTTGAGGATGGTGGTGAGGATGGTGGCATAAGATGCCACCACTACACAGAGAGGTACAGCGATGACCATGAGGGCCAAGAAAAAGTCCACCAGCTCAGCCTGTGAGGAATCCTCACAGGAGACATTGAGGAGTGGAGAGATATCACAAAAGTAGTGATTGATATGAAGTGTGCCACAGTAGTGGAGTCTGGCTATGAAAACCATCTTAATCATGGCAGTAAGGAGTCCACAGGACCAGCATCCTCCCGCCAGTGTACCACAGAGCTGGTTGGTCATGATGACTGGATAGTGTAGTGGATTACAGATGGCTACATAGCGGTCAAAGGCCATGATGGCAAGAAGTATGTACTCAGTGCAGACAAAGGTCACAAAGAAATAAAGCTGAGTCATGCAGCCATTGAAGGAAATGCTCTTGTCATGACTGAGGAAGTCTACCAGCATCTTGGGGCTAATGACTGTGACATACCACATCTCCAGGAAAGAGAGGTGGCTCAGGAAAAAGTACATGGGCTTGTGTAGCTGCACTTCACTGCGGATGGCTAGGATGATGAGAAGGTTCTCTAGCAGTGTCAGCAGGTAGGTGGCCAGGAAAACAGAGAAGAGGAGGTGCTGCGAGGCAGGTCCTGTCGGAAACCCCAGCAGAACGAAATACATTGTTTCTGTGTGATTACCCACTTCCAGAGTCCTAGTGGTCATGGCAGGCTGTGGACACACACAGAGGGAGTATTTTCCATGTCCCAATCACCAGCCTAGAGTTATATTTACTGATAATCCCGCACCAATAAATTCATCACAAGAGGTCTTTCCTGCCTTTATATCTTTACCTTTCCTCGAATTATGATGAGAAAGAAAAATTTTGAGCAAAGATGAACTGTAGGGAGTTTATATTTGTTTTCAAATGAGTTCAAGAAGAATAACTTCCCCAAGGTCCAACAGAAGTGAAAGTAGAGATTCCTCATGCTGAGATGCGTATTTAGCCAATATATCACTGTTGGGCACGGAAAGGCGGCCTCTACACCACCTTCTTGTTACAGGCAAGGCATTGCACCTTTACCACACGTGGAGAGGAGGCAGAACACAAAATCTCTCCTTTTCTAAATGTATCTGTCTGGTTCTGGAGGGGCTGCATAAACCTCACCTACCTGTAAACTGACAGTCGTCCTCTTGTTTTGATTTTTTTCCTAATAAGATTGCAAAGCTTAAATGAAGCAATACTGTAGTTGTACACACATATAATTCATGGCAAAAACAAGTGATGTAATATTCACCAAATTTTCTGACAACAAAATCAAATGAATAATTTGAAGCGAAGTGCTTTCCTTGATCCAATCCATTGATTAAATTACTTGGTAAGAAGTCTGAAAGAAGGACATTCAAATCCCAGTCTTGCCTCTCTCTGGCTAAGGAACATAGTACATAAGTTTTTCGAATATTAATTCATTTCAAATAATAGAGTGGTGTTCATATCTTGTAAACATGAAATGACCTTTAGAATTTTCACTAAGTTCCTACGAGTGTTTGCTGTTACCTTTGAAGGCTAAACTATATACACATGCAACACCCCTATCCCTCAAATTAGCCCACATTCTCCCCTCCATAGTACCCTCCTTAGGGCTACTCCCAACCCAACCCAAGAAAATAAAGAACGTTGCAAACGCAAGTTTTTATTAAAAAAGTAGGAAGGGTCTGCAAGAAGTTTTAAAAGGTGTTTGACTAAAAACTCATAATCAGTAAGCAAGTAATAAAAAAATCCACCCTATTAGTGACCCTTCTTTCCTCCTTCCCAGTGATTCAGCAATATGTGTGGTCATTTTCTAGGATGACAGGCGCACCATTGTGGAGCCTAGCAGACATTAAATATCTTACCATTTCCAGCTTTACTCTGTGTCCTACTGGGTGATTCTTTTTCTGCTCCTCTCCAGAGCCAAAGTTGCTGCTGTCTTCCATTTCTCAATAACCTTATTTTGAGTCAAAACATGTGGGACAATTAGGGTACAGATTTTAGTTCCATGGCATTGGTGAGGGGGGCAAAAGAGATGGAAAACCATTGCCCCCTCTGTCCCTTGCCCTCTCCTCACTTAGATTTCAACTTTAAGACTCTAAAGAAAGGTAGAATTATTCATTCCTAATAATAAAAATCTGAAAATGCAGTAGAGAAAACTCAATACAGTTTTGCTTGCTGTTGGAATGCAATTCTTTACACAAACACACACACAACTCGACCTCTTTGGTCACAGCCTAGTATTTACCTGTGGAAAAGGAAGGCAGGGGATTTATAAATAAGGGAAATTTATGAAACCTTCTGTGCTTGTCTTTTATTCTGCTTCTTTTAATCTGTGAGCCTAACAGTTCAAACCAATTTGAAATCCATTCGTGAAAATTTTAGACCAATCTCCATTCTTTCTCTTACCACACTCCATCCAAATGAGCATGTTTCTTGCTACTAACAAATAACATTATTGTCTGGGAAGCAGTTTTTTGGTATGTAGAAATAGGATACAAATCTCCAGAGAAACATTAGTGGGCCTAATCACTGGGTACATTTTTATATTCCAGAAACCACAGGGAAGGAATGAGACTCTAATCTCCCTCTTTCTTGGAATTAACTCCATAGATTTTAAAAGAACTTTAGTTCTAGTAAGGACTCTTAGAAAAGAATGCAATATGCTCTCAGTGTTTTAACCATTGGTGCTGTCATTCTCAGAAAATATTCTTCAGATTTGATGTTGAAAATAACAATTTAATGTTAGGAGTAATAATTAGTGAAAAAAGTGGGGATATTTTTCACAGAAACTCAATATTCATTATTCCTCTATTTCTTTTTTTATTTTAAAGAGAGTAGTAAAAAAAAGAACAATAGCAAAATATCAACAAAACAAAGGACATTAAAAAGGATATGGGGTTTCAAACCAAATGATAAGGATTAACTGGTTGTTGCACAAAGGAAGAAACAACTGGAATGATGGAAAGAAGAAAAATAAATGAAGTACTAAGACAATATATATATATATATATATATATATATATATATATACACACATACATACATACATACATAGCTGGGATAACTACTACTGATGTCTGGTGTTTCATTGAAGGGACAGTTAGTGCTTGAATATTTTTTATATTTTGGCCAGTTTTGCATGCTTGTATCTGGTAATCTGAGCAACTGATGTGAGGACAATATGCAATATGACAACCACTGGTAAGGTCCTACCATCTTGTCTAATGAAACTCTGTATTGTCTCTAATATTTTTTAAATTATTACTGTCTTACTCTCTTTACTGGTTTGATCAATCTTCCAGTCTTATATCTAGTAATGTGAGCAACTTTGTTGAAGACACCAATAAGTAATATTCCTATATTTGTAACAAATATAAATGTGCATATCTTTTTTCTTTGCACTTTTGAGTCAGGGTCTTGCTATGCAGGGTAGGCTGGCCATGAGCTCACTTTGTAGCCCAGGCTGGTCTCAAGCTCACAATGATCCTCCTGCCTCAGCTTCCTCAGTACTGGGATGACAGGCATGCACCACAATGCCTGGCCCAAAAGTGATAACACAGTATAAAGAGACAAAAAAGTAACATAAATTATTATATCAAGAACATGTGATTGAGCAGTTTTATCATTTGAACTTGGAACTTAGCTTTGACCTCTTGTAGTCAAGTAAAGAAGACAAACAACTAGAAATGTACTATAGTTACATTTGATACTCTGACACCTTCTAGTAAGTATATACACCTTATATGACATATAACTATGTGTATATGATTGTATTTTGACAAATGGGAAAATAGAGGTACAAGTAGATAGAGTGCTTTGCCAACAGGTGCATACAGTGTGGCTGTAAAGGCTCCTGGCTCCTTCGCCTCCGGGCTGCACTGTGAGCCACATCCTGTGGGTCTCCTGTATCCTTGGAACGTCTACCTGTCAGATGTGTGAGAAAGTTAGCCAGGCTCACATCGCCTGTAGTCACCTTCCTATGGTCTTTTTAAATATCTGGGGCTTTACTATTCCCCTTGTGGTATTTTCCCAGAAGATCTGAAAACATCTTATCACTGTGATATATGTGCACCCATGTTCATAGCAGCACAATTTGTAATAGCTAAATCGTGGAAGCAACCCAAGTGCCCATCCACAGAGAACTGGATTTAAAAAAAGTGGCATTTTTACACAATGGAATATTATTCAGCTATAAAGAAAAACTTGAGGCTTTTATAGGCAAATGGTCACAATTAGAGACCATACCCATAAGTGAGGTAAATCAGATGTGCATGTGCAAACGGCGTATAGTATCATTAGTGTAGGAACCTGGAGGTGAGAATATAAATTGGGAGGTATGAAGGGAGACTGCTCAAAAGTGAAGAGCAATTGTAATGAAGGGAAGGAGAAAAGGAAGAAGGAGAAAGCTATGTAAGTATGTATATATGTGCAGGATGGCTAACATGGTTGCACTATTGTCTCATGTTGTTTTGATGTAAGGAAAGATCAATGATTAGTTGTTTAATCAATCTTGTATGTCTATTTGCATTATCCTGAGCATACACATTGAAGTTATCAATGTGTAATACAACAGCCATTGTTAATCCCCTGCCACTTTAACTGTAATTCAGCTTTTGTACTGTTCTTGTGCTTCTGTGTGTCGGTTTGTTAATGTTTTTGTTCTTTTACCTTTAAAAAAAAAAATCTGGGGCTTGAGGAGATGGGCCAGATTCAGGGCATCCTCTTCCGTGCTAGGTGGTGCCTCATGTTCCTGTGTCTGAGAGCCTCCCAGCCATGTTTCATCCGATCTTCATGGTCAGTGACTTAGCTAGTATGAATGCCACAGTTCTCACTTAATCCAGAGATAGTACATACGTACCTCTGGGTCACATAGCTGGTGGCTTCATGACAAAGAGTGAGAAAACAGTAGAGCTTGATCAGAGTCAGATATTTCAATTTCAGTTCCTAAGAAGTAAGGCATTTTTTGAAGAACTGAAACACACTGTGACTCCTCCAATTCATTTTTAAAGAGGTACAAGTCTAGTCTGTCTCTCTATGCCCAGGACTTCTCAGGAACAGTTATGCTTAGAAGCTGTATGCATAGCATCTTAAAAGTTTGCCCGGATACACTTGTTCACTGTCCTACAGTGAATCCCTCTGCACCTCTGGTTCTAGTGTGAGCCATGTTTGAAGACTGTAGGAAAAAAGTCTTTGGTGAGTATCCCTGGTTCTCCATACTGTGTAACTTCCCCAAAGCATATCCTATGTTTGAAAAAATTTTCTTTTTGTCTGAAGAAAAGTGGCTTAAATTCTGCTGGTCTCATTTTAAGCATAACAATTTTTTACTTTATCTCAGGATTTCTAGTTGAGGGTATCTGTTCTCAAAGAATGCTACTTCGGATGAATCAACACAATGGAAAGATTCCTACCTTTTCCTCTTTGGTGTGGTGGATGTCAGTGAAAGAGTCCTTTATGTTCTACGGAGTTGTAAGTCATTACACTTCTTCAGAAACCATCTTGTTTGTCAGCAACTTCCCTTATTTAGCACACAAACATATATTCATACTCAAATATTTAGAACCATTACTCACATGTAGGTATTCATTTGTGCCTGGACTATTCTTTCCTGTGCTTTCTTACCATAATTTTATCCTCTCTGCCCTTTTTTCCTTCTGTGTTTGAAGTCAGAGTAGACTTGGACTCTGCCTTCTGCGAGGTAGAGCATTGACCTGACACATTAAATTGAGGCACCTTCAAGAGAATAGGCTACTCTTCAACTTTCACAGACGTTTCATCTGGAGTAGGACCTCACAACAGAAGCTTAAAGGGACATGGGACCCCATATCCCACAAAACACCTGAATCCTTAACACGTTTCATGAGAGTGACATATCTAGGCACTAATAGAGCTTTGTTGAATGGAAATGAATAGAAAACCAGGTTCCCTTTCTGTCTACGGCCTGTTGTATCATCATTCATCATAGCTTCACAAAAGATAGAGCTTTTAACAGTCTATAAAATGAACATCTTGGTGAATCAGTAATTTAAACAAAATGATTTTCAATTATTCCCTGCTTCCTTTCAAAATAATAAATAATTAAAAACTAGCCAAACTCTCCGTTTTGGAAATATGCGAGAACCTCTTGTTATCTCACCATTTTCTTGGTACTGTAAGTCTTTTCCCAGCAGCGTAAGGGATAGTTAGCTTTGCAGAGAAAGAAGAAATCATGAGGACAGAGGGGAGGAGGACACTGTCCCTCAGCCTAGAGGGTAGCTGAGCCAGGCTGATGTGTGTCCCAGCAGAGCTTGTAGAAGGCAGGAATTGGAACAATCTGTGTTTCTCCCTGTCTCTGAGCTACTGGAGGAGTACAGATCAGCTCCCTTTTACCCAGAGGGCCCTCCCAGGAGGCAGGGCCTTCAAGAAAGTGTTCGTCCTTTGCAATGTTCACGGACATCCTGGGGGAATACTAGGGGAAGAGCAAACAAGCTAACTGTAATCTTGTGTTGGAAACCCAGGGACCTTCTTCCCCAAGCTACCTCTGAGGAAGAGAAAACTGAAAGAAGTGTGTGTGTGTGTGTGTGTGTGTGTCTTTGAGTGACACTCTTACAAATAATAAAGTCCTCTGGGGAAAAAAAATACCATAACTCCTGTCACTTAGAAAAGAAAAATAGTCTTTAACCTTTACTGACAGACCCAAGTGTATGAATACATGTGCACATGCACATTTACAGAACTGGGATACTGTACTTATAAATAGTAGCCTTACACAGACACACAACTCACATGCATCAGTAACTCAGTAGACAAGAATAAAAAATATGCTTCGGTCAGATGATGTATCTATATTAAAAAATTAAGAACATGTATGTTTTCTCTTATTAAAAATAACACACAAATAGCACACTTCCAGAAGCATACAAAGATCTTCAGGAAAGGAACAAAGTAATAAAACTATGGAAAATATACTACCAGCGAAGTGGGTAATTATGTCTTTTGCTACATGTGTGTTGCTTTATGGGTCGGAATACCTGTACAGTCAGGGATAATTACGGAGCCCCATAGCCACCCAAGACTACAGCAGAAGATGAACAGGAACTATGGAAAATTGACATATGCTCTTATGAAGGATGTCGACCAGTGTAGGAGCTTACACTTTTCTAGAACTAAGAAAGACAGGGTGTGGGCAAGAGAGAATAACCTCTTCAAATATAAAATGAAACTCTTTATTAAAACTATTAACAGAATTTATTAACAGAATTTATTAACAGAAATTTATTAACAGAATTCCTTTAGGAACGACCAGTTGCATAGAATCTAGAACATATTCCTGGGAGTGATCACTAATTACTTTTCCTTATTTCCCAATTTGATAAAAATTCCAAAAGGAAACTTCCTCCACAGAAAAGTTGGAATAACGTCCTTCCACTATAAGCAGTCTCCTAACTCATGATTGGTTCTTTGATGATATTTTGTGTCACTAATCTACAGGAAACTTGCCAGTTATTCAATAAGGATTTCCTGAAGGGCGATCCAGGGCTATAGCTTAGTGCAGCAAGTGCCTGCCTGCAAGCATGAGGGCCTGAGCTCGGTTACTGGCACCAAAACAAAAAATTTACTGACGGTCTTCTAAGTGTCAGAAACGTAGTAGTAGCAGTAGTAGCAGGGGCTCCGTTAGAATTCTGGCTCGGTCATTTCCTACCTACATGCACTTGGAAAAGTTACCTCTTGTGTAGTTCTTATATTCATTGAAAAACTGAATAGTAATAGGATTTATCTTTTAGAATACTGTGATTATAACCTGAGTTAGTATATTTAGAATGTTTATAATGGCACATGCTATATGAATGAATGATTTCTGCATATTTATATCATGCCTAGCAAATTAAAATGTTCAGGGAAGTTACTTTCAAATTTCTTTTGAAGTATACTTGCATATCCCTATAAGAATTCTTGGCGTTTTGATAATTTCTCAAATATTTAAATGACATAATGAAGCTATTGCTGGTTAAGTAATTCATGTTAACCAGCTTCTCCATCAAGAGATGGTTTCTTTCCTGTTTTCATTTACATTATGGTGGGCTCCACAGTATGCTACTTCTTAAACAAAAGTTCTGTTCATTTGATTTAGAAAATTTGATAGGAGGCAGTTTTAATTCATCCTCCTGATAGAACGAAAATGTGGTACAGGTAACTAAAAATAATGAAATGCAAAAGAGGAGCCAGTGTTTAGGTAAGAAATCAATTTTAAAAGCTACTGAACTCAGAGTTCTCCAGCACAGAAACTTTCAACTTCTCACACAGTGTGCTATGCCTAAAATCACTGTTCAAAGAGGAAATAAACTGAGTCTCATTTTATTTCTATAACCTGATAAATCCATAAATTCCCTGCAAAGGAAGACAAGGATTAGCAGAAGAACCTAGCTGTTTAAATAGTACCACGGGGAGACCTGTGAATGAAACTACTACTGCTGTCTCAGATTTAACAAAAAACTCTTCTTAGCTACTTTTGTGATTCAGGAACCAATACCAACAGAACATGGTCTCTTTTTGTTATAACTATATACAATTCCTTGTTACAAAATGTACAGAGAACTGTGAATTCTTAAAACAAGAAGAAATTCTGCTTGTTCTGTATTGCTGTCTGTCACGAAGCAAACAACAGTGAACTCAGTGTTGTTTTGATGTAAATCTCAAATGTCCCATGGAAGTCTCATGTATCTGGAAGGTGATTGAATGATGGGGCTACTATCTATGCCCATCACTGGGTTTCTCCACTGCTGAGTTCATGACTGAAGGTGCTGTGAGGAGGCAGGGCTGGTCAGAAGAGGTGAATGACTGAAGGTCTGACCTGGAAGGGTTTGTTCTTGGTCCTGGCAAGCCCACCTCCAGTCATCTGACCATGGACTGAATGCATGAGCCAGAACAAACCTCTCCTCCTACAAGTTTTGGTTGTTGGGTATCTTGTTCCAGTGGAGGGAAAGTGTCTAACACAAGGGTTACAATGAAAAAAAAGCTAAACTTTACCTTTTTTCTTTTAAAGTATAAAAGAAAAAGAACAACAACAAAAAAGAGGAAAACATTAGCAAAGAGACACAAAGTAGCACAAGAACAGTACAATGAAAACTGAATTATAGACAAATTGACAGGGAATTAACAATGGTTGTTGTATTACGTATTGATAACTTCAAAGTGTATGTTCAGGAAAACACATATAGACATACAAGATTGATCAAACAACCAATGATCAACTATTCCTTACCATAAAGCAACATAAGACAGTAGTGGAACCATGTTAGCCATCGTGTGTATACATACATACATACATATATATTTGCCCCTTTCTTCCTTTCCTTCTTTCCCTCATCCCATCTGTTCTTTATTTTTGAGCAGATTCCCTTCACACTTCCTAATTTATATTCCCACTTTCAGGTTCTTACACTAGTGATACAATATGTTGCTTGCATGTGTACCTCTGATTTATTTCGCTTATGAGAATGGTGTCTAATTGTGACCATTTGCCTACAAAAGCCCCAAATCTGTCCCTCTTTATAGCTGGGTAATATTCCATTATATAAAAATGCCACAGATTTTTTATACCATCCTCTGTGGTTGGACGTTTAGGTTGCTTCCACAATTTAGCTATTACAAATTGTGCTGCTATAAACATGGGTGTATATATATCTTGGTGATATGATGTTTTCAGATCTTCTGGAAAAATACCCAGAAGGGGAATAGCTGATTTGAATGGAACCTCTAGGCACAGTTTGCTGAGAAATCTCCAAACTGCTCTCCACAGTGGCTTCACCAGTCTGCAATCCCACCAGCTGCATAAGAGTCCCTATTTCTCCACAGCCTCGCCAACATTTGTTATTGGATGATTTCTTAATACTGGCCAATCTTACTGGGGTGAGATGAAATCTCAATGTTGTTTTTATTTGCATTTTTTGAATGACTAAGGATGTGGAACATTTTCTCATATATTTATTTGCCATTTGTATTTTTTTATCTGAGAAGTGTGTATTCATCTCAGATGCCCATTTCTGGATTGGGTCTTTGAATTTGGACAAGTACAAGGTTTTTAATTCTTTGTATGTTCTAGATAGGAGACCTTTGTCTGAGGGACAGCCAGCTAGGATTTTTTCCCAATTTGTGGGTTTTCTTTTTTACTTTACTGGTGATTTCTTTAGATGTGCAAAAACTTTTCAGTGAGATGAGGTCCCAGTTATTGATTCTTTGAATTGTTTCCCTTGCAGTGTGATTTTTGTTCATGAACTCTCTGCCTGCTCCTATGTCTTCAAGATTTTTAGCTACTTTCTCTTCCAATAGATTTAGAGTTTCTGTTTTAATGTTGAGATCTGTGATCCATTTTGACTTGAGTTTGGTGCATGGTGATAGACTTGGGTCTATTTTCAGTCTTCGGCAAAAGGCAAGCCAATTTTTCTAGCACCATTTATTAAACGGGCTATCTTTTTTCCAGTGAGCTTGTTTGGCCCCGTTGTCAAATATTTTGTGGCTGAGTGTGTTTGTGGTTGTGGCTGTATCTTCCAGTCTATTCCATTGATCCTCAGGTCTGTTCTTGAGCCAGTACCAGGTTGATTTTATTACAGTAGCTTTGTAGTATAATTTCATGTCAGAGATTGTGATTCTGCCTGACTTTTCCATTCAACTACCATTAGCATACATCACAGATCTACAGAAAATATGCCTTAAATTCATCTGGAACCAGAAGAGACCCAGAATAGCAAAAGCAATCCTGGGCAATAAACTTTACCTTTAAAATTAGTGAGAAAAACTATAATGCTAACATATTGTTAAATCTATGGTTCTGGGAAATATTTTAGATGAATATATACCTACCTTTGTCAAGTAAAAATGAACAATTTTAAGAAAATGAGTTACAATTTACTGGGGACACCCATATTTTTCTTTTGTGTTAGTATTTTGTAATGCTCTCAAAGAATAATTATCATATTTTATTGCCTCCTTTAAGACCCATAAAACTTGAGGCTGATCAGCGTGTCTGAACTGTCTGCAAAGTGTCTTGTGAATACAGATCTCATAATTTATGCTTTCTTTGTCAAACCCAGTACATTTCTACGTACCTGTGATAAGGAGTGGTGCTGTTTTAAAACGGATCAACTTCATTTACAAAGTCCTAATTAATTTGATTGCATGGTTCTTTCTTGTTCCCGGTTATCTTTATATGATTAGAGGCAGACTGTACTGAATACGTATTCAAAACATAAATGCAAGAAAAGAAAATAACATAAAAGGCAAATAAAACAAACTCAATAGTAGCTACTGGAAGCACAAGCAGTCTGGAAATCAACATCCTGTCCCCTTCTGGCCAATCTTGTGAATTACAACTTTAAGGAGCCTGAACATCACATCTAACAGAATGATGAAGCGTGAGATTAGGAAGGGTCACGATTTTCCTCTGAAAACTTACAAAAAGACTTTCTTTTAGTATTTTTTGAAAAACTTAAAAGTAAAAATCATTTTAAAAGTACTAAAAGATACAAGAAATTAAGCCAGTGCACTATAAAATTTAACCTAAAACGAATATACCAGTTCTCCAATTTTAGTTTGATATACAGTTAGGAGGACAGGTGTAATTGTTAAAATAAATATAATTATATTTTTAATGACAAAAAGCTAAAGGTCAAGTATATTTGGCTAGACAACAATTTTCAACATTTTCAAAACTGCGACTTGGTTTTTAATTTAATAAATAATTTAATTTAATAAATTAATAAGAAGAATGGATGGATGGATGGATGGATGGATTGGTAATTGCTATGCTGGTTCTGCTTTGCAGCCCATATTTTCATGTTTTTTTGCTTCTAGAGCCTCAGTATGTTGGCCCTTCTCCTGGTGTTTGTTACTTCATAATAGCTGCTTGGGTTCAGACATCAAATCCAAACTCAAGAAAAGGAAAAGAGCTGTGCTAGCAGCAGTGCATACCATATATTTCTCTTAAAAAGAAAGCTGCTTCAAGAGAGTCTATTTATATTTTATTGCAAAAAATGAAACATGTAGCCACTCCTAGTTCCAAGACAAACTGATTAACTAAATATATGTGTCTTGGTTATTTTCTCTCATTGCTGAGACAAAATATCCGATGCCCAAAATTAAGGAAGGAAAGGTTCATTTAGCTCACAGTCTGTGGAGGCTTCAGTCCATGCTCAGCTGCCTCCAAGGCAGGGTGGCACATGGCACAGGGCAACCATTCATAGTGGCTGAAGATAGCAAAGCAACAAGAGCAAAAGGGAGGAGCGGCGATAAGCAGCCTCTTTCTCTCCCTTACATTTGTAAATAATCCGCCCCAGGGTAGATGTAGCCCTTGAACCCATAATCCCAGCATTGGATCATGGATAAATCATAAACTCTAAAAGCCTGCCCCATGACTGCTTGAGGCTTTGGGGCAGCATCCAGACACAAACCATAACAATATGGCAGCTAGGTAGAGTCACTGCTGGGGTTAGAAATGCTTTAGATTCAAATACATTAGGTTCACCACACAAAAAAATGAGGTCACTCTTGAGTAGATAATAAAAAAAATGTATTTTTTTAAATGGCACTAAGTTTCAAACCATTGGCTAGATGAATTTGACTTAAAAGGGAGCAGTGGTAGAATAAAATAGAATAAATATCTAGAAATTTTATCAAAATAAGACAATTTATATATTCTTTTCATGTCAAATTATTTTTGCTTATTTTATTTTAGACTCTGGGAAACATAAAATAATCATTAATCAAGTAATTTTCATTGACAGACAATATGCAGCTTGACTGAGAATAGACAGATGCACCCTGGTCAACAATCTGTATTTATTAAAATTTGTTCAGTTGCATATTCATTTATTGTATTATTTTAAATACTGCACATCTAAGTAGCCACTGGATTTGGTGTCTAATGTGCCAACATTTGAGTAAATGAGCCTTCAATCTAGATGTAAATATATCTTTAAGCAATTCAAGCAACTTTATGAACCTCAAGGAAACTTGATAGAGTGCCTACAATTTAGGGGATGAGCCTAAATCATCCCACTCACTGCAGAGATATCACAGTCCTTTCTCTGGTTCTCAAGTCTTTTCTCTTATTAAGGCACTTTTGTTCATCTGGTCCTTTACCCAGGGGAAACATTTACACTATTTGACAACTGATGTGATCTAGAAACCAACTAGTTGAAACAGAGCTGGTTACAGTGCTGAAAACAAAATATATAAAAGTTTTCTAACACTTTTTACCAACAGCTGGGGACACCCATTAAGCCAACCAACTTCATATCCATTTGAGATACAAAGAGAGGTGAAGAGAGAACTTAGCCATGTTCAGTTTTTTGAATATGACCACATAGTAACATTTCATCTCTCTTATTTTGATGTTTAGTGGTTATGAGGTCCACAGAAGTAGAAGGTATTTATTAGAGGACATGAATTTATTTTTGGGGTAAAATTGGCATTTGGTATATAATACACATATTTGAAATTTCTCACATACGTGGATGTTGACACTATGAATGTCTGAAATCATTACATTACAGCTTGTGTCAGTTTGTTTTGACATGTCCACCCATAAGTCCCTTTTCTTTTCTCAGATTTTTCTCATTTCTAAAAAAACATGAACTTAATGTGAACTAGATAATCTTAAGCCATGAAGCAAGAATTTCTAAGAAGTTCAAAAAATTATTTATGGCAAAGCTGCAGCTCAGACATTCTTGATCAAGTTTTTAACTATTTTGTGGCGCTCTTCATATTAACAAACCCAAATGTGATTCTTACATAGTCCAATGTTAGTTTGGAAACTCTGGGTCAGATCAATGCTTGATAAACTTTCATTTATATCAGGAAATTTCCTAGACCAGATTTAAAGAACCTGTGGGTAAGTTGATGTCTATATTTTCTTAAGCCCATTCTGTGATTCCTTGCAGAGTCCCAGTTGACTCGTTATTTCCTGTCTGCCTGGATCTCATGTATGTCAGTCTGGGGCATCCCGAGGAGAGTGGCACCTGCCCAGCATTGTCTTCCTGAAGGCACCCTTCACTTCCCTGTTCCTCAGGCAGTAGATGGCTGGGTTGAGGAATGGCACAATGACAGTGTAAAGCACAGAGATGATTTTGTTGTGGTTGAAGGTGTACATGGCCCGGGGCCGTGCATAGGTGAAAAGAGTAGAGGAGTAGTAGATAACAACCACTGCCAGGTGAGAGGTACAAGTGGAGAAGGCTTTGCGGCGTCCCCGGGCAGTGGGGATCTTCAAAATGGCTACAATGATGGCAGCATACGAAGACACCACAGCCACTAGAGGGAGCAGAATCATCACCAGAGCCAGGAGGAAATCGACCAGCTCTGCTTGCTCCTTGTCAGAGCAGGTGAGGTTGAGGAGCGGGGAGATATCACAGAAAAAGTGGTTTATGATGTTGGGTCCACAGTAGGACAGTCTGGAAATGAAAAGAAGCTTCATCACTGAACTGAAGAAGCCACTACCCCAAGAGGCAGCTGCAAGGCGAGTGGCCAAGCTGGGAGGCATGAGACCTGAGTAACGGAGGGGTTCACAGATGGCCAGGTAGCGATCGTAAGCCATAACTGCCAACAGGACACATTCCGTGCAGGCTAAAGCAATGAAGAAGAAGAGCTGGGTCATGCAGCCTAAATAGGAGACTCTGCCGTCCTGTGTGAGAAGGGCTCCCAACAGGCGGGGGACAGTAACGTTGATGTACCACAGTTCCAGGAAAGAGAGGTGGGCAAGGAAGAAGTACATGGGACAATGAAGGCTTGGAGTGACCCAGATCGTAGAAATGATGAGTGCATTCTCCAACAATGTCAGCAGATAGATTACCAAAAGCAAGATGAAGAGGAGCAGCTGGACAAGTGGAGAGGTAGGGAAACCCACCAAGACAAATTCCTCAACACGGGCTCCACTTGAATTCTCCATGGTCTGTCCACCTCAGTGCCTGAAAGACTGACAGGAAGAGCAATTTTGAAGGTTGTACAAAACTACTGACATTCTTTCATGGATCACAAATTCTGAAGACAGAACTTGGGACAGGATATTATCAATTATTATTATATTATTTTTTCTTCATGTTGCTGTTTTACCTCCCATTTCAAAGGAAGCATTCTCAAACTTGAGGATTGTGTTAAATCACTGAAAACCTTAACCAGTGCAGGTATTTGATGAATGTTTACTGAGTGATCTCAGAACTAGCATGTTGTTCTGGTGCTTTGCTTGTTTTAATCCATGATAGGCTGTTCCTTCATTTTTCATGGGAATAGTGGCACACTCCCAAGCCCTGTAGGACTTTACTAAATATTTGTTGAGTGTAAGAATGAGAGAGAGAGACAAAAGAAAGAAAGAGAGAGAGAGAGAGAGAGAGAGAGAGAGAGAGAGAGAGAGAGAGAGAGAGAGTAATCTGGAGTCTGAGACCATTCCTCTCAAGGGACATGAACTAAGGAGGTTGGTACCCCAGATAGATTACTTGAGATAGGGTGTAGAGAAGGAGAGCAGGAAGAAGACTGGTTTACAAAGAATTTATTTACAGTTAAAGAAACACTTTAGTATAGACTTGATAAGGATACTGCATTCCAGAAAAGAGTGATTTTTCCATGCATTTAAAAGTACACTACTTGTACAAAATTAGCCTGTTTCCAGAGTTGGTGTGATAGGTTAAAACATGTACTTCCACACTGGGCCCCTAGACTCAGCTAACTGGGATGCTGAGGAAGGAGGATCCTTTGATTCCAGGAATTTGGAGCCAGATTTCATAACATGGTGAATCAATCTCAAAGCACAATAAAATGAAAAAGTCTTCCCCAAAAGGAATGCACTAGATTGTATTTTTCTTGGAACATATAAATGTTACAAAGACTTTACAGAGACCTCACAGGTATTATTAAACAATCTGAGATGGGGAGGGTATCCTAGGCTATCTAGGTGATCCTTAAGTGAAATCTGTAAGGTGCATAAAAGAGAGAGATTTGAAATAACTGCGTAGAGAACATGGAGCACAGAGAGATTTGAAGGTGTCAATGATTTGCCCGCAGAGGAGGTACGCGCACATTTGTGAGAGGCTGAAGAAGCAAGGAAAGAACTGTCTCTGTGAGCTTCCGGGAAGCAATACCTGCCCAAACCCTCAATTTAGCTAAGTGATACTGATTTCAGATTACAAAAAACTGACTAGCCTGCAAAACAGAAGAGGCAGTCTTCAGTCTCAGGTCTTATTATCAGAGAAGCAACAGCCCCAGAGGTCTTCTGGTAAGTTTCAAGTCTGACTTGAGGTGAGTCATTGTTCGATATCATTAAGCATTTCCTTTTCGGGTGGTGCTTAAGTATTTGGTGAATTTTTCCTTTAATAAACTTGAAAAAAATTATTTACCAGTGCAGTAACTATTTTTAATTAGATACTTAAAAGACTGTAGTTTCATTGCATAGAAAGCACTGACCTTTTGATGAAGCTGTTATATCTCTTCTTCATATTTTCAATAGAACTTAATACAAATTTTAAAAAGTTACATAAATGAGTGTCTTCAGAAGATGGGAATATTTACATCATTTATCAACCAAGCTTCATGGTGTTATAATATATTTTGTAACTGCAAGGCTTTATGGATTTTTCTAAATCCATCTATGTGTTTTTGTTTCCTGTATTCTCAAGATTCTGTATTTTATAAAAGATTTTCCTCTAGATATTATGTAATTAGCATACACTTAGCCAAAACAATATACATATATGACAAATTCTGGGAAAACACATTGCACACAATATTAAAAATGTATTGGAAAGCTATTTCTAATGATGTAAACTGCACTTTTTTGTCAATCCGTGTGTGCACCCATGACTACTTATTGCCACAAATGAGAAAGATTTCAGCATGAATGCCCGTCTTAGTTTTCATTTTAGAGATATAAACACTGAGAAAACTAGCTCCTATAAGGAGGTGATATTGATGAACCTTAGCTCCAGGGATGAAAATTGTTTTGCTGTAGTAATAACACTAAATTATTTGATATTTTATTAGTTATTTGCAGAAATGACTCGAATCTATCATCAAAATTATTTTTATTGATCAAGTAGCTGACAACTTGCTCAGCTATTTAAAATGTGTTGAAAGAAGAAGTTTGGAAACCAGTCCTTCAAAAAGATATGCTACACTACTATTTGCACCCCACCATTCCAGCACTGGCATTGGCACAGACGGCAGCCTGCAGGCTGGGGCACCTCCCTGCACTTAAGACTCGGAGAAGCCTTTCTGTGTAAAGGGTGAGAAATGATTTTGAAAAGAGAAGTAGCGAAGGAAAAGGACACTTTCTCTGGCAGAACAATTTTATAAAGAGCTCATGAAGGAGCTGAAGATCAGGGAGGTTTTTCTTTAGGAACTATACATGCCTGGTCCTTGGTAAAAATTGTTTTTAACTACAAGTGCTCGTAAAACCCAGTTTGGAAAACGGTGACTCAGTGTATAAGATATTTCCGAGATAGTTTGGATGGGGTGTATGGGTGGTGGTGGGTGGGTCCTGAAGGGTCGATGCAGCAGAATAAGAGAAAAAGTCAAAAATGACACTGGAAACTTCCCAGAGCCGATGTAAGGGAATTCGGATGCTGCAGAAGACTGAGCAATGACAGAAAATCTGTGAAGGAACTTGTCTTCATCCCTCTATTCTCAGTACACCCTGCAGTGCTAGAATAAGGCACGCCCTCAGTTAGTATTAGTGGAATGAGTTTCAGTTCCATGGTATATAATCTTGAATAATTTGCTTCACTTGGATAATTTAAGACAAACTAAATTTCTTTTCTACTTGTACCACTGCATGAAATTTGGTTGAAATTCTGATTTGTCCAGGGTCAATCTTAAAGGACAGGGCAAGAAAGAGGTTAGGAAATGGGATGAAGAAGGGGAAGCAAACTAGGAGACCCATTGGCTGCTTCACAAGTTTATTTGCAGCTAATCCTGCTTTGCAGCCCAGTGTGGATTAAAGTGTCTGCTATCTTAAATCAAGCCTGCAATGCAGGGCCAGTGTGTCCAGCTGCACTGCCCACTTCTCAGTGACCTTTTTTCTCATTACCTCCTGGCATTCGCTTCTTGTTGAAGCCAGAATCCTGTTGTTTTTCAGGTTAGCCTGTCGTTGTCAAGGATTTTCTTCTAGCCAAAGCAAAATTGCCCCCTAATTTCAGCCAGATGTTGTCTCTCCTCATCTGTACGCGGTATCAAGCCTGCCTTCTCTTCCCGAAGTTTCTGATGTACTCAGATCCCACCATAGCCGAGTAAATCAGTCCATCTCATGCAGTGCATTCATATTTGACTGCCCTTTTCTGTAGCTGTAACCTAGCGGCTAAGCCTGTCTTCTCATCTTGCTCCAGTAGCATATTAAGATTTTCATATTTTGGCTCTTTTGGACCAGCGAGGCAGCACAAGACAAACGGGGCTGAAATTTCAACACAGACAGAGTGCTAGTTTTTAAAAAATAGATCTTTCTCATTTGGCAGCTGAGTTCCAGATATAAACTCATGGAAGATTTCTAAGGATTTCTTCCATTGCATTTTTCCTTGAAAGTAGCAGCTCATTACCCACAGGTCTTCTTAAGGATATTGATGGTACTATACAGTCATCCTTTGCTTGCCTGACCGCTCATCAATTCCCCTCATACGCATG
Source organism: Dinomys branickii (assembly GCA_004027595.1). NCBI lineage: Eukaryota > Metazoa > Chordata > Mammalia > Rodentia > Dinomyidae > Dinomys > Dinomys branickii. Next base: position 9,593 of record PVLD010012178.1, on the reverse strand, counting down.
CTTTATCCCTTGACTTACTCTTCTGTCACATCAGAGTTCTTCCAGGTGCCACTCTGTTTTCTACCTCTAGTCTTTTGCACTTGAAGAAATAGAATAAACATGAGTGTCTCTGTGAAGATCTTTCCAGTGGGTCCCCCACATTGCTGTTATGGTAATGCTCCATTAACAGGTCCGTGGGATAATGATGCATTAACCTGAATTTTCCTCCAACAAGAGGTACTTCACTCCTTTTTCTATCCAGGTTTAGTGTTTTTACATGATAGGATTTGGTATGTATCAAATGAAGTAATAATTTAGGAACTTGGAGGTTTGCTTTTCCTTGTGAGTTCCAAGAGTTGTAGGCTGAACCTGTTTTCTAAGCTGTCAGATAGTGCCACTGCTGCTGATGGTGGTGATGTCCATTATTCCTACATCAAAAGACTACGAGACAACTGAACCGAAAGCTTAGATGCAGATGATTTTCTCACAAAGTGAAGTAGAGAATTTATTATTTTTAAATACACTGATGATTTCATGGGACTAAGGGCCTGAAGTCATGTGAACATCTTTGGAACAACCAAACTGACTATTTACAACAGCAAAGTTGTCTGGATTTTTGTGTCACCTTTACCTCCTGGATATTAAATAAAGCTTTAACTACAGCACATTGTTTAGCCTTTAATTATATTGCTCAGGAAGCAGCATAACACATCCAGATGCCCAGCAGGAACAATAAGCATAGCCCTGTGACAGGCATATCCCATTCCAGAGAAAATTATGTTTCACTGTTTTCTTTTGTTTGTTTCCTTAGATTCTTCATTTTATCATCACAATGTAAAGATGTGATGTGTTAAAGATCTCAGTGCACAAGCAAAATCTTCATGAATCCACAACAGAGGGCAGATCTTACTATGACTTTCTCAGTGTCAACAGAGTATATAAAGGAGGCATCATAAAATATGTTATTAGGTGCTGGGCATGGAGTGATTTTCCATATGCTCAATTAATCCTCACAACAGTTCAGTGTATTTAAGTACTGTTATCTCTATTCAGAGCTGAAATGAAAAATGAGTGCTTTTTTCAAGATCATATATCTAAGAAATTGTAGAGATGGGAGATAAACTCAGATCATCTGTCTACAGCAGTACAGTGACAATATTAACTACCCAAATATCCTCCGTGCAAGTAAAGAGATATCTTTGCATATAGTGAGATAGGTTCACTTATGTAAAAACAGAAGTTGTGTGTTTGTTTGGTTTCTTTAGATATGGCAGTCTAAGTCTATCAATCACATTTAAAATCTCGTTTGAATTTAGCCTTTGTAGATAAGGTAATGACAGGTATGGCTTGGGGGCATGGCATTAGAGAAAGAGGTCCATTATCCCCTAAATAGACCAGGATTGACTCCTGTCTCTCCTGCCATTATCCTGTGCTTTCTGGATTCCTCCTTCCCATATACTATTTTTAGCTCTGTCCAACATTTTAACACATCTGTAGGATTTTGCCTCATTTTCATTTAAAAATAGCCCTTATAAAGTGCAAATCATAATGAAAGATCTCTTGAATGAAAAGAAAAGCAAAAATAGCAAACACTGGAAAGAATGCAGAGAACAGGGACCTCTTATCACTGCAGGTGGGAATGTCATTTAGCACAGCCATGACAGAGAACAGTTTGGAAGTTCCACAAAAACTGAAAATAAGTCTACCGTATAATCCAGCACCTCACTTCTAGGTATGTCTCTAAAGGACATGAAATCAGCACATCGAAGTGGCACCTGTGCTCACATGTCTGTGGCAGCACTATTCATGGCAGCTGCCCTATGAAGTCAACTGACATGTCCACTGAAGGAAAATGGGTAAGGAAAATGTAGCTACCTACATGGGATATCATGTACCCACCGAAAAGAAGGAAAGGCTCTTATTCGCAGCAACATGGGTGAAACTGGAGGACATTAAATTAGACAAGATAAGCCAGACACAGAATGATGGTTGCTACATGTTCTTCCTCACAGATAGAAGCTATGAAGTTTGACCTCAAAGCAGAGGGGCTGAACAGTGACTACAAGAGTCTAAGAAGTGTATGGGAGGGAAGGAGAGAAGAAAAGTGTGCAGCAGTTACTAAACACAGTTAGGCAGGAGTAATATAATCCAGTGTTTGACAGAATAGCAGGGAGGCTGTAATTCACAATAATTCATTGTCAGTTATTAAGGGTTATAAAACAAGAGCGCAGAGTAACCAAACATAAAGCAATGAGATGGAACCAGTAGTCGATTTGATCATTACACGTTACACACATGTATCAAGATAACTCACACTACCCCATCAATATGTATAAATGTTACCCTCTAATTAAAAAGAAAAAGTAAAAGCATCTTGTGAATATTTCTAAAATATTTCTTAGGTACCATATCCATAGCATTAAACTTACAGAGTTAAGAATCAGTAGCAGGATGCTGACAAAGACATATTTGGATCATGCAGGTTTCACAAATGCAATCTCATTGAACATCTGGGAAACGTAAGGAGATTTTCAAGATGACCCAGGATCTGAAAACCGTACAAGTGATGAAGGATCTGAGCGTGTGCAATCTGGGTAAGAATAAAATGTCCCACAGAGGCTGTTGGGATCTTTAGTTGCCTGCCTTCCACATTCCTTCTCGCTCCCTGGCCTTAGATGTTTGTCAGTAGGCTGGTTACCTGTTGTTCCAAGGCAGAGACAGTCTGCCCCAGGTGCTCTTCAGTAAAGGTGATATCTGAGTCATGTGTGGTGTGACAGGACAGACGTTAGATGGGCCCTGAAGCCAACAGGGGCTGGGGGAACCAGCCCTTTCATCAGGGCTGCCCCTCACTAGGGACAGTGCCCCTCAGGGCATATTGTCATGGTGATCTACCTTTCCCAACAAGACTGTGGCCACGTCAGGGACCATGAAGGGCCAAATGAAAGCACAGTAATTGGAGATTGCTGATCTTGGGCTCAGATTTGAGCCTATATTGAAAATGGTAGAACTTTTTTTTTTCCACACAACTCTGATTTTCTTGACTGCCCATAAGCTTCTCCCCTTGCCTATCCTATTGGAACTGTCATAAATGAAGTGGGACACTTTCTAGCATATATGCAAATCTATCACTGCTGAGAATTTTCAAGCCAGACCAAAGGAAATACACAGGAAGTAATATTAGGCAGGGGATTCAGAGCAGATCCTAGCATAAACACACTCCTTCAAATACACAGGACATTTTCATTGAGTATAGCCACCCTTCTGTGTAATGCAAACCAGAACTTCTTGTTCCTGTCTAACTGTGGCCTAGTGCCTATTAGACAACCTTTCCTCTCCCTCCTTCCCTTCTACTCATCTCAGCCTCCAGGAAATATCATTCATCTCTCAACTTCTGGAGGTCAACTTGTTTAGAATCCATAAGTGAGATCATGTGGTATTTTCCTGTGCCTGGCTTATTTCATCTAACAGGCTGTTATTCCGTTTCAGGGATGCTGTTACAAATAGTAGGATATGAGAGCATTACTATGGGAGCTGATGGATGGACCACATTTTCTTTATTCATTCATCAGTTGGTAGACACCTTGTTTCCCATTTCTTAATTACTGTGCACACGGATGCAATAAACAGGGAGCACAGATGTCTCTGACGGACTGATTTTGTTTCCTTTGGATAGACATGCAGGAGTATGATTTCTGGGTAAGGTTGTTCTATTTTTAAATTTCTGAGACACTTCCATACTTCCCATAATGGGTGTACTAATTTATATTTCCATCAAAATCATGTAAGGATTTGCTTTCTTCTACATCCTCATTAGCATTTGACATCACTTGTCTCTGGTAATATTATGAGTATTCTCCGTCCATGATTGATCAAATCCATAGATGCAGAACATTCAGATCTGGAGGGATAACTATATACTGTACATGTCCCTAAGAATGTTACAGACACTCATTTAGTTATCTCAACAATACAGTGCCTCTATAATCTGAACTACTAAGACTCCAAAAATATAGTGGATCAAGTATGATAAAATTTCTTTCTCTTTCATGAGACTGTGAAATATTGAGCAGAAGGGTGACAGCAAGATACCATGCTACTTAAACACTAGTAATACACTGGATATTTTATAACAAAAGTAGGTTTATTTACCTCATAGTTTTAGAGGCTAAAAGTCCAAGATCTAATAGTTCTATCTGGTTGGCCTTAGGTGAGGGCCTTCTGGCCCCATCAATACATGGCCACAGTAGGAGCATGTGTATGTTTAAGAGAGAGATCACATGGCAAGACAGGAAGCAAGAGAATGAGTATGGGCCAGGTATACTCTTCCTCTAGCAACCACTTTCATGAGAACTAATGCCATCCTGCCAGCCTTGATCCACTTCCACAGAGGGCTTTAACCGTGACACTGAAGCCTTCATGACCTAATTACCTTTCATTATTTGCCGCATAAGCTCTTTTCACCTTAACACTACTACATCAGAGAACAAGCTTGCAGCACATAAATACCTGGCAAACAAACCATGGCCAAATTATGGGACCTTGTCTAATCCACTCATATGTAATGTTATTAGTAATATATTTAATTTACATGTGATATTTTACTTATTTTCTATCTCATATCTTATTTGTTCTTTTAGGTCTCTTCTTCTTACATTAACTGAATATTTTCTGATGAAATAGTTTAGTTTCTAAACTATGTTTTCTTACATTTTTGTGTTATTTCCACAGTGGTTGGCATAGGTCTTACTATCTATATTTTAACTTATACAAATTGGATCCATGTTTATTCTAATTCATTTCAAGGGCTACAGAAATGTTACTTCTATATAGCATAGCTGTATTCTTTTCCTATTGTTGGATTATTATTGTTTCATGTGTTATACTAAAAATGTTACAAATCTCTCAATTTTTCTAAATATTACTCTATATAATTGTATGTCTTTTAAGTAATCTAAGAAAAGAAAAATATATTTATGTAATTGGTTACACTACTTCAGAAGATCATTTGCTTTTCTCTTTGTTCTGGTGGATTTTGTTTACTATCCAGACTCATTTCTTTAGGTCAAAATAATTTTGATGCTACTGATATATAAATTGTAGATTCTCTTTTATAGGTTTAATAATACATTATAGATAGTTTTATATAATTTCATTTAGAAGTAAGTTAAGAAAAAAGATGTAGATTGTATTATATTGTATTTTATACTTGCATAATTATCTTTATCCATGTTTGTTGTTTTTATGTGTGGATTCGAAGTACTACTGTTGGAGTCAATTCCTCACTACTAAAAAGCTTGTTTTGGTCTTTCTCACAAGACAGTTCTGCTAGCATGAACTTCTCTGAAGTTTGGTTTATCTAAATGTCTTTATTTGGCCTTCATTTTGCAAGATAGCTTTGGAGGATATAAGAGTCTTGGTTGATAAGTCTTATTTTTGAGCTCTTTGAGTATATTATTCCCTTTCTCTTTATCCTCAATTGTTTCTATGGAGCAGTTAGATGTTTAACTTATTGGGTTTCCTTTGTGAGAGATGACTCATTGTTCTTCTGTTGTTTTCAAAACATTTCCCTGCAACATTGTTTTTTGGTACTGGGAATTGAACTCAGGACCGCACTTGATGGACAGGCTCTGTGCCACTAAGCTTTATCTCAAGCAGCTTGAAACATTTTTATTATGATGTGTGTACTAGTTTGGATTCTCTAGAGGAACCAAATCAATAGAAAAATATATATGTGTGTGTGTGCGTGTATACGTGTGTGTTTAAACAATTATGCAAAGGATTTATTAGGTAGCCTACAGGATTAGAGGCTGACCAGTGTACAGTGGTGATGTGCAGACTGGAAAGCCAAAGATGAAGTAAATGCCCAAAAAGCTTGGCACTACGGAATAAGAGGGATCAAAGTTTCAACAAGTCTAAGACTGAAAGCCTGCATGTTCCCTACACTGTTGGTTGTGTGAGTTGCCACTGAAGTCCTGAAGAAATTTGAGTCTTATGTCCACAGATTGCCACAAACCCACGTAGCTCTTGATGTTCCTGAGGAAAAATGGAGAGGATTTAGAAATAAAGAGGAGAGATGAAAGCTGAAGTCACTTGGAGACCTCTTTCCTGATGCAATGAAAGGAACTGCCCAAGAACTGCAATGCATCTATTTATACAGTCAGGAAGTTCATGGCAATTTCAGACTCTCTGCCTAGCAACCTGTTTGTAAGGTGGGACAGCTTTGCATTGGTCCCACATGTATGACTGATTTCCAGCTTCAGCCACTTCCTACATCACTCTTTTGTCTGTTTTTTTGTTACAAGTGATGGGTGGTCAGTTGAAGTTGGAGGAGCTGTGTTTGGAGAACTCTGTGGAAGACCTTGTCATTCTTGAACCCTTTCCATTCTGGGTGAACTTATTTAGGCTAAAGATTCCCAGCACAAAGATTTTAGGTACCTGTATTCATCAAGTTAACCTTACACAGTTACCAGTATAGCTGGCAATTGTCAGAAATTGTTGGTGATTTAAGATTTTTATAGCTAACATATTACTATTGCATTGTTTTATACATTTTGTAGTTATAATTTTCTGCTGGATCTTTAAGAACAAGTTAAGGTAAGACTGGTATTAGTCAATTTTTGTTATTTATCAATGTTCATTATGTCTCTGCAAGATTTACCTTGGAATTAAGTACAGTACCTCTTAGTTCTTTCAGTGTCAGCTATCTCGATTAGTCATGGCCATTGCTTGACCAGGTAGCTTTCTATGAAAGCTTGGGAGATTTTTTCTCTCCTTATGATTCTCCTTAGGCAATTATATATTATTGAACCACTTTCTTCTGTGGTCTCATGAGCTCCTTGATCAGAAATTCAGGGACTCAAATGAGTTATAACATGTTGCAGCAGAGGTTCTCTTATGTCCTTGGTCCTCATTGACCTCAGAGGCCTAGGACCAAAATATTGACTACCATTTTAGCCTATCTATCTCTATGATTTTTGCTCTCCAAAGTTCAATTGTTGAACACCCAGATGAGATTAATGACATTATATTGTAATAGAGGTAGTAAGCTTAATATTACTCACTTGTCTGAATATCAAACACCTTAGAACATAAAATGAAACTGTTACGTTTTAACAACCATGGATATTCTAACATCTAAATCCCTATAGAATGTTAACAGATAGAAGTTACATATTTTATACAGAAATTTAGAAATCAAAACCATACATAAGACTGCAGCATCACAGTCATGATGACATTTTGTAACATACTAAATTTTCATTTTGACATAACATAACCCTTTTAACCAGTCATCTCTATCTAATACACAGAAAGATTTTACTTAATCTGTTGTCTTTAATTCAATGTACATCAACAGTTTTTGTTAAGATCAAACATCTGAATCTGAAAGAAAAGTCTTATCACCATAAGTAATCCTTGTTTTATATTTTGGAAGACCGGTATATCTAAAGTCAAGAACACATTTACCACACTATGATATTAACAAAAATTATTTGTCATGCACATGTGAAAACCTTTGTTTCTTACATTAGTTTTGTACCAAGAACATCTTTTTTGAGAAAACTTTACTATATTTTTTCTAGAAAACTTTGCCTTTTGACCATGACAAAATTATTGAGGGTGTCTCCCATAAGACTGTGGAGATCACTGGGGGCTCCTTATTAATGAGAAAAGATTGACCACTTCTCTATTTATCAATTAGAGTCCTGTCCAGTAATCTCTCCCCACCCTAAGGGATTTTTATTTAGTTATCTTAATTTTTGATCTGTGAGAAAACCAATTTTGATAACATTTAGACCAGATAGTAACCCAGGGGAAAGCATGCTTTTAAGTCTATAACCCACTGATATTAAGACAACAATATACAATATAAGAACCATTGGTGAATTCCTTCCATCTTGCCTAGTGAAACTCTGTATTGTCTCTAATGTTTTTCTAAGTAATTATTTTCTTATTCTCTTCAATGGTTTTATCAACCTTCCACTTTTACACTTGGCAATCTGACAACTTCATTGAAGATAGCAATGTGTAATAACAACCACTGTTAATTCCTATCATTTGGTTTCAAATCCTGTATCATTTCTAATGTTCTTGCTTTGTTTTGTTTGAATTTTGCTATTGTCCTTTTTAAAAAACTATTCTCTTTAAAATAAAAAATAAAGAACAATTGCATTCTGAACAAATGATCTGAAATGCAAAAGAAAAAGGGAAAAGAGAAAAACTTGTAGAGCTCAAATGAAAAGGAGCAGCTGTTCAAGGAATGGACAGACAAACAAATACACAGCTTAACAGGTTGAACAAACAAACAAACATTTTACAAAATCAGAGTTCACTCAAATATATTTTAGATCACATTGAATTACAGTAACTCTTTTACAATTTTAGAAATTATAAATAGACTAGCCAGAGTTTGTTGTTCATCAATTAGCTGAAATCTCTTAGAAGAATTTGGAAGGAATAAAATCTTTTCTCTATAATTAATATACATTTTAATATTTTATTTTAAGAATGCTGGTAATTTGCAGCTCAATTATCCCCATATACTCTATCACCTCCTCAGAGCTTTGATTCCCATTTTTGGACACCATCTCCTGGACATTCTGGGTTAATTCTTTCGTTGGCCCCAGGTCAGGTGTAGCCTCCTCCTTGTCTATTGACTGTAGAGCAGTCTTTGAGGTGTCATTGTCACAGGACTGCACACCAGCTCTTTGAAAGGTAGATCCAATTTTTTCTCCAGATATGAGTTCATGATATGGCTGGACAGCATGATATAGCAAAACACAAGCATATCCTCAACCCCAAATTAGCTTCTTTGCTTTACCTGATCGTATTGTATTAGTATACATTGCCAAATGAGGTGGGAGGGATTGATTCCCCCTTTTGTTTTTGTGATTGAATTTTCAGCATTAGAGAGAGCCACATTAACTATGTTTAAGTCAGTTTTAGCCTCTGGCCTAAGCGCTCCTGTAGAAGTAGGGCTCAGATCTCCCTTGAGAATGTCAAGCAGAGGGCCTAAATCATAAGTAGTTAGCTGAAGAGCTGGGCAAGGCCAATTAATATTGCCAAGTGAAGTCTGAAAATCACTTAGATTGATCTGAACAGTTTGGGGCACAGTATGTCTCTTTTGGATAAGGTGACCCAAATATGAAAAAGTTGTCATAGTTTGCACCCTTTGGGAGGCCATCCCAGGCCTGCCATTATGTTGCAGTTAAGCAACTGCTTAAATCTCAGTGTTTTAGATCGTATTTTAAACCTTTATACCTGTTTGTAAAATACCAGATCTTTTCTATACCAAATAAAATTTAGGAATCCCCACCTCTAAGTAGAAAAAAAAAGCAAGCACAAAAAGAAAATTTTAAGACAAGGTTAAACAACCATAAACCATACAACTGGAAAAGGAAAACAGGCCATCAACTTTATTTATTTATTTTTTTAAATTTTATTTTAAAGACAAAAGAATGGAGACATATGAACCAGAAAAGCCATAAACAATACAGAAAATACAAAGTTATACAGAATATAGTAGGGAATTAGAACTGGATGTTGTATTACATAGTTATCTTCACATTAGTTAACACAAAAACATTAAAGGAAATACCAAATTATAGATAAGA